>VDFB02360683.1:0-24863 GCA_007258455.2 Sequoia sempervirens | reverse complement strand
TTTTGTGTAATGTTTTGAAAATGTGTTTTAGCCTTAAGGAGCGTATCTTTAAAGAAACTGTCATGCTTGTGAATTGATCTGCCAGTTTATTCAGTCAATCAGTTAATGGTAGATTAGAGACACCTTTGATCTTCAAAGAAAATTCATGATACAGCCTTTTATATTGCTGGTTTTTGAATTAATGACAGAATTCTAGGCATTTATCTCTTCTATTGAGTTTACCAGCTTGTATGAGCTCTCTATTCTAAATAGAAGCTATTTTATAATTTGCATATTGTTTGTTGCATAATTTACAATACAGCCAGTCCCTCATAGGGTATTCTCCTCCAAATTCCCAAACTAATTTGGATCATTGGAGTTCACAAATTAGACTAACAAATCTTTCAATTCATTTTGCAATCCTCTTTTGTTCTTTTAAATTTTATCAATTCAAATTTTCCCTTTTTGCATAATGTTTTGAAAATTTGTTTAAGGAGTGTATCTTTAAATAAACTGTCATGCTTGTGAATTGATCTGCATGTGTATTCAGTCAGTCAGTTAATGGTAGATTAGAGACACCTTTGACGTTCAAAGAAAATTCATGATACAACCTTTCATATGCAGAAACGCATGCATAAATGCTAATGACAATCTGTTTTTTCTGTGCAGCTGCAAATGGAGTTGTTATTGCGACAGAGAAGAAATTGCCCTCAATACTTGTTGATGAGTCCTCGGTAACATTCTACTTCTGCTGTTATATTTATTCAAGACAGTAGGAAAGTTGAAACACCATCTTCTGCATCTTGCATACTTTTTTGAGTACAGGTTCAAAAGTGTGATAGAGTATAGGTTCAAAAGTGCCTTTCTGAATATAACACTGATGAGTAGGATCCAATATATCTAACTTCATGTCTTTACTGTGAGGAACTACTTTATGTGATATAAATGTAACTATGGATGTTCAATTGGTGGGAGTTTTGTCCCAGTGATGGTCTCAATCTATGTCTAACTAAAGTTACTGGCATGAGCCTATTAGAGAAATTGTTTATACGTAATGCAACATATTGGAAGCTGCACTTGCACAAAACAAAAAGCCAAGAAGTGCACACTAGTATGTTTGGTAAGATACATATAAGTTATTATCTTTCTGAACATCTTGTCTCAGTGGCACACAGTGTCCTGTAGGTTTAAAATTTAAATGAATAAGAGTGCATTTACAGAGATGATATTGTACTCAACCACTCTTACAGGGAGAGATGCTGCTATTAGCATCCATATCCATCCTTTTAAACATCGTGTCTGTGGCACACAGTAACCAGTAGGTATAAAATTTAAATGAATAAGGGCGCATTGACTGAGATGCTAGTGTGCTTGACCACCCTTACAGGGAGAGATGCCATTACTAACATTCAGATCCAAGATCTCTTATATAAAACAAAATCCTCAATTTAGAGGTACCTTAGGAGCTTGTAAAAGGAAGAAATTTTCCCTTGGCTCAAAGGCTTTCAGTGTCCATTTGTTGGGTAGTCAACCAAAATAGGAAGTGGTAAATTGGAAACAATGAACAAATAAGGTCAAATGGCTGTAATATGATACAAGATTGGAGAAAACTAAAAGTGAACTGTAAAGTTCAAATGGCTATAATGTTTCTCCAAGTTCTAGGATGGGGATACAAAGGGATGTGGATTGCATTTTTGTGATTGGCAATTTTTCTCCCCAATATTGAGGAAAGTGAGGGGAACTTTACACTCTCTCAATTCTCTCTCTTTCTCACATACACGTGTAGCCTTATAATTGTATAATTAAAATTTAAACTAATAAACATTATTTTACATTCTAAATAGCTGAAATTCAAATCGCAATCACAGCTATGGCATTGAACAATTAACATTCAACATTGACATTGACCATTGAAAATCGAAATTCAAAATTGAGAGAAACATTTAAGTAATAATAGGGAAGTGTACATATGAATATCTTATTGTCATTATATTAATGATCATGAAAGCTAAAATTTGAAGATGGCTCAATTTTGGTATTCTTTAGCTCTAAAAAAATGTATTTTTGTGTTTATAAACAATTGTTGAGAGGGAGAATGTTAGGATTGTACCCAGTGTAAGGAAGCTAAGGTAGCGGAACAACTTTCTACACTAATCTTGAGAAGAGTATAATGCAAAACTTTATAGATCTTTAACAATTATAGAAACATAAACAAAAATAAACATAAATATCATGCGTACCACAACACAGTGATTTACGTGGAGAAAATCCTTTCAGGAGAAAAACCCCACACTCGAAAAGCCGCCCAATATATTATTTAGAAATCATAAGGATTACAATATACTTGTAGAGTAAGCTTCTCACAGGAGTATCACCATTCAAAGATCCAGAGGCAACATGACCGCTATCAGACTCTCAAAATACATTACAATACATAGTCGTAATACAATGCCCTCATGAAATAGGGTTGCCTTCTAGGGCAAGTCAAACTAACAAAATATCGACCGTTAGATCTGAGACCTAATGATGAACGGTTCAGATTTACAATAATAAAATATAAATAAAATTTTCTGCCCCCAAGCCCTCTGTAGAGGCGTGCGGCCCTCAGACTCCCCATCAGGGGGATGATCCCCCGGACCCTTTGTAGTAATCCCCGCTTCACACGACAACAAGCATCTTATGTATTTGCAAGGTTGAGACACATTTTTCCAAACAAATTTTAATTTTGTCGTAACACCTTGCAAAGCTACCAGAGGTGTATAAACATCATCTCTTAATTGCTAGGCGCCGAAAGGCCCATTGATTCTGAGCACCATTTGAACTTCTTTGTGCTCATAGGATTAGTTAAAGAATCAACAACATTTATCAAAGTCTCTACCTTAACCAACTTCACCCTGCCATCTTCGACCATATCTCTAATAAAATGATACTGTACATCAATGTGCTTGGTCCTGGCATGAAATGTGGGGTTCTTAGCTAGACATATCGCATTTTGATTGTCACAATAAATTGTCACTGCACCTTATTTTATTCCAATATTTGAACATAGTCTCTTAAGCCAAATGGCTTCTTTACAAGCATGAGTAGTTCCATATACTCAGTTTTAGTAGTGGACAAAGCAACCATAGCTTGTCGCTTACTCATCCAACTAATTGCACCACCAAATAAAGTAAACACATAAGCATTGGTGGATTGTCTGCTATCAACATCACCTGCCTAGTTTGAATCCACATAACCATGAATATCAGGGGAAATAATGTCTTTTGTCATATTACTATGATAACACAAGGAATACTTTGAGGTACCACACAAATATCTGAAGACTCTTTTAACTGCATCCCAATGAACTCTACCAGGATTAGACATATATCTGGAAAGAACTCCCATTGCTTGGGCAATGTCTTGTCTAGTACAAACCATAGCATACATCAAACTTCCAGCTGCACACTGATAATGCACTCTGCTCATGTCTTCCATCTCTGATGGGGATGTTGGACAATCTGAAATAAATAACTTTGTTCCAGCTGAAACAGGAACACATAATGGTCTACAATCTTGCATATCAAACCTTTGTAAAATTAAATTGACATACTTTGGCCAAGCTATAGCTTTTTGTTTACTCTATCTCTTCAAATTTCCATCCCAAGAATTTGTTTAGTTGCACCAAGATCTTTCATTTTAAATTTAGCAACAAGTTGAGATTTCAGTTCCGAAATCATACCTTTTCCTTTACCAATAAATAACATATCATCAACATATAATGCAATAAACATGAAACGATCACCATCACTTTTGTAATAAACATAATGATCTGATTTAGAATGCTCAAATCCCAAACTCAACACATATGTATCAAATTTCTGGTACCACATCTTAGGACTCTGTTTTAGGCCATACAAAGATTTCTTCAATTTGCAAACCAATTTACTTTTACCTTTCACCACGTAGTGCTTCGGTTGTGTTATATAAATATCCTCTTCCAAGTCACCATGAAGGAAAACAGTTTTCACATCCATTTGCTCAACCTCTAAATCATAAGCAACAACAATAAAAAGCAAAAATCTGATGGATGTCATTTTTGCAACAAGAGAAAATAGCTCACCATAATCAACACCCTCAACTTGAGAGTAACCTTTTGCAACCAACCTTGCTTTGTACTTCTCAATACCTCCATCTGAACCAATCTTTTTCTTGAACACCCATTTGCAACCAACAGGTTTTCTTCCTTTAGGCAATGGTACAAGATCCCATGTATCATTCTTTTTCAAAGCTCCCATTTCTTCATCCATAGCAATCTTCTAGGATTCTGCATTATTCATACCTAGTGCCTCTTCTACCGATCTGGGTTCATCCATGTTAGTATTCAAAGCAAAAATGCATCTCCAATCATCAGGTGAATACCTTTCAGGTGGTTGTCTATGCCTTCTAGCCCTATGAACAAGCTGAGTTGGAGGTTCTTCCTCCTCTTCTAAAGATTTAGAGCTAGATGAGCTGTCCTCAACTTCTTGTCTATCCATGGGCCTCGATTCAACTTTCTCAGGTGTAGAAGGAAATTGAATCACATCTTCCTGTTTACTTTGTTCTTGCTGCAATGTAACAGAAGAAGGATTAGTTTCTATAAAAATAACACTTCTACTATGTATTACCTCCACCTACATAAAAGAAAACCAAGGATATTCTGAACCATTGAGAAGGCACTAACAATGTATTAGAAGTCTACACTTGGCAATGCCTGCTCATGGTTAAAGCAATTGCTGAGGACACGTGTCGTGATAGTGCAAGAGCACAGCCTCATTCATACATGCCTAGCAAGAAACTATGCTGTGAAGCACAAGCGTGCTACAGTTAGAGTTTGACATGTGGGTAACAAGCAAGACCACCAAGAATACTAAGCGCATAAGCTTTTGGGGCTATGCACATTGTTTATTAAGGTGAAGAGCTCAATTGGTAATTCAAATGAAGGGCCGGTTAAACAACATCGTTGTAGACATCCGTAAAACAACTTAAGGAATTTCTCATAGGCTTAACAAGTCACTGATAAATCAGAGTCTCAAAGCACCTAAGCATGAAATGAAGGCCAAGGGTTTTAGGATACGTAATAAACTCTACATGACATGAACACTAAAACACTGATTTTTTTTTGCAAGGCCTAACACAGTCATCCATTTGAGCACAGTTTTATTACGTGTAATATGACTGCTTTAGGTGAGCTATAGAAGAAGAATGGGTTCAATTTCACTCTCCGAACATATTTTTTCCCACATGGTAGTAGTTGCACACATGGGAGAGGTGTTCTGTTGAAAAGTTAAAGTGATCAGTTCCTGTCTGGTTGGAGTAGGTTGCTAGGGGCTTGCATTGACAAAACTATTCATGTAAAATTATTTTATGAAGTTATTTTAGTGGTTCAGAGCAGGCTTGGAATTGTAATTTATTTTAATCAAAATTTATTGACAACTACATTGTTTTAGTGTCTTGCTTTTCACATCCAGAAAGTCAACTTTGAGTGATTAAATGGTTGTCATTCAGGCATGAACATGAGCTATTGAAGTAAGTATTGTCACCAGCCATTACAATTTAAGAAGGATTGTATTGCTATACATTTTCATCCTAATCCTTATTTATCATACATCACTAGCAAATTCTTTTGATTATATAACACAACTCTATTCAAATCTACAGTTTCCTGAATTAATAACCTTTAACTGTTTATAGTTAGCCTGAATTTTAGACTGTGATATACAGACAAATCCTTGGAACATGATCCACAGACTGTCAATTTCCAGGCCTGGTTGATGTGTGAATGCAGTGACACGTGGAATGGTTGATGCAGTTTTATAATGATGAGAATAATTCTTCATTGTAACAGAAGTAACAACAGAAAAAGAGTGCTCTATTTGATCTCCACAAGAAGGGCTTTGACATGATCTGCCATATGTTTCCAATCTGCTTCCTCTCTTCTTGACTGATTTAATGATTATCATTATTTACTAGCAAATGTGGGGAATCGAATGTATGGTGTCTAACATGTCTTTATAGTTTGGATGAATTCATGATTTTAATTTTTGACAAATCTTGGAACAACTGGTTTGGTTCTCAAACCAATTTGTACTTTGACACTTTTCTGACCTATTTTCTCAGTCTGCTTATCTTTTATGAACTGATCCAATGATTTGGGATGAACACTTTGTCTCCATCCTTCAGCCAGCCACCAAAGATATATGCCAATATTATATAAAAAATATCTCCAGCATTCTTCTCCATCCAACCAATCAGTTGATCTGTAGCAAAGTGGCATAAGAGAGCAACATCTAACATAGGCCTTGGGGTTCTGCCCTGGTACTTATTTTGTTGACTCTGGCAGACAATCTGTGATTGAATAGCTGTGGAACAATAAGTAGCTTAATTATCACTGTGTTGGTAAGCTACATTTCTTTAACCAGTGTTGAGAAAAGTGCAAGACTATGGGTATTGTATAAATCTTAGAACCAGCATTGAAAAAGGTTGCAAGGTTGGGTATCTATAAGTCTTATAAATTGTTGTAACCTCCTGATTCACAATATCTTTTCAACTATATTTCCACGAATGATCCTTCAACTAATGATCAAAAGTGCTAGCACGTGTAGTTATTAGTCCTTACCGCTTTTGGTCTTGTATCTACTGATAATTATGACTTTCGTGGAAATCCTTTTTTGGCTAAATGGTTATTTGATAATTTTGGGCATCCTTATAAGCTAATTGCAGTTGCTATGAGCATCTCTGTGACTTTTATGCCAACTAAAAATAGTACTCTGGAGATACATTTCATCCATTGTCAAGTCCTTTATAGCTACACTTTCTCTACATTATGTACATATTTCTTATGTGTACCTTAATGACGTACAGTTGACAAGATATTGTGGTACAATCATGAAATGTAATGTGGTGCTTTCTCTCGGGCATTTCTTTGTTGATCATTTAGGTAGTTGGAGGCTCTTGGATGCAGTCGCCCTTCATTTATTATTCCACTAAGGTAATCTTAGTCAAAAGAACCATTTTGTAAACAGATGAGGGATGTGCTGCACAATGAAAGGGCATTGGAAGAATTGAGTACTTTGAACTGGCAAGATATTGAAAATATGTACATTGCTAGGGGACAAGAATCACTACTCTCCATAGCAGAAGTTTGATAGCATATTCAAAATATTAAATTATCATTCAAAGTTTAAAACTATCATATATTACTTTATATTCTGTTAGGAAACAGGTCATATCTATCAAACTAGTTTTGGATCAGAATTCATGCATGAACAGCTGTGAGAATAACTATGCCAGATGATCGTATTTGGCAACTCTCCTTTAGGTGTAAATTCACAGTGTTGACATGTACTGGAGTGGTTCAAGACATTAATTAAGGAGGAAAGGCTAATCATTCTGGTAACTGCACTTAAGAACATAAATAAATGCCTCAGTAGTTCTTTTTTCACACTGAAGGACTCATACCTAAGAGTTCAATGCGTTCTTACATTCTGAAAAACTAAGAACAAAATTTGTGTCTATAAGGTGTTTTGATGTTCTTTTTGATTTTTCTGCTTAGCAGAAATGCAACAATCTTGATGCTATAGATTTGTTCAAATGAGAGCCATGCATCTCCTAAATTGTATGATAGGATGAGGTAGTTTAAAGGGTGTTTACCATCATCCTGGCAAGTGAAAAGTTAATCTTGACTGCAACTTAAACTTAATAAAAGCCTTGGAAACCTTTAATCGTCTTGATCTGATCAGAGGTGCCTTTAGCGTGGTTCCAGGTTTTATAGGTCATGATTGGTTTGAATAACTGGAACCTGAAAATTTCAAAATGCTTACCTTGTGGTATGGTACACTATTTCATATGCACACATCTCAGAGATAAGGAGACTTGTAAGAGAAATCACCCAATGTCTCTCTGAATTGCATCTCTTGGAATATTGTCCCTAACATCTTGTGACACCTGAATAGATGTCTTCTGCTTCAAAGAGATAAGTATGATTAATTTAGTATTAAGAAAGCTAAGTTGGAGAAAACATTGAGCTCAAACATCTGTTAGGCTTAAATAATATTAAGTGCAGAATAACACAAAGAAGAAATGCAGAATGATTCTGCAATTAATTTTTAAACTTAAAGTGTTTTAATGCTTATCAAAGTTATGTTGTGAATCAAGCATGCATAAAGGATGTGCGCCACCACATATGTATGGAAAAACATGTAGAGACCACCTCTAACGTGGTGCACACTTATCCAATGGCAAATGTTGCAGACAAATGGGAGTTTTAAGGGTGCACCTGGCAGGATGTATGGGGTTAGTTGAAATAACTGGAGCAAATTGAGGAAACTAAAAAGGGTTAACCTCAATCTATATGGAGTTAATCATCACAATCACCGTGAAGCCCCAACAAAGCAATCCATCCAAGTAGTATTGACAATGATGGCTAAGTTGCACTCATTCAGAATAAGTTTCCCGCCCAAGGTTGAACTTAGATTTTCTCTCTTTTATGTTGAAGGGTTCATTTTTCTTGCTGCAATTATGGCTTAAGGGATCTTGATGGAGGAAAATCAATCATCATATTAAAAGGATGATTGCTTCGGCCGCCAAAAGTGTAGGGTAGGAGGTTAAGTAATTCCATGTATATCCTCTCAGTAGCAATTTGGTACTGAAGGATTCTAATTGAATAATTCTATTCACAAGTTTGTTCCTCATGCTGCAATTTTGGCACAAGGGATCTCAATGGAAGAGAACCAACCATCATATCACAAGGGCATCTGCTCCTGCCAAGCTGCACTTCCTCACTCTACCAAGAGTTTAAGATAAGAGGCTAAGAAATTCTATGTATATCCTCTCAGTTTTATCTAATGAGGTACTCCAAGCGAAGGATTTTATCTGCCTGAAGCTTTTTCAAAGGGTGCAGGAAAGATTGAAAGACGTGGAATTTTTTTGTGGAAAATCCTTTATGGAGGAACACATCTTTATAGAACTGATACGTAAAGGGAGTCCTTGAAAGTGTGCAAAATGCAATTCTTCTGTGACTGTTAATAATCACGGTTTTGAGACATTCCAGGTGATGTGCAAGGCTTTATCAGATTCAGAGGCTTCATGTTGCTATAGTTTTCCCCATGGGTTTCTTCATGTGTTATAGCTTATTTGGATGCTTATATGTTCATTTTTATAGATTTCTCTCTTCTTCCAAGTAACTGTAATGTTTTTACGGTAATCTCTATAGGTTTTTATGGATCAGGTGCTATCAAAGCAGGTTGTATCCATTTGTGGCATAGTGTAGTGTTCATTTTCTCCATTTTTGTTGGCAACTTCTCATTTTATGGTTTGGTGAGATTTTGGGGACCAAGAACCTTTGTATTAGGGGAGGTGTGATCATAAGGGGGTTCTTGAAAGAGTGCAAAAGTGCCATTCCACTATGACTGTCAGTGAATGTGGCTTTGAGACATTCCAGGTAAATATTTACAAGGTTTCATTAGATTCAGAGGCTAAGATTGTTAAAGATGGTTGGATGGTCATGGGACATCTCAGTTCCAGCTTTGGCAGTTGGGAAATCCTGAAGGAAAGAGGTATTTAGTGCTCTATGGTGAAATTGCCAGTTCCCATAGGCAGTGATTTCATTTTCCCTGATGTGATTTCATTTTTTCTGGGGCAGTTAGGTTTTTTTTGACTTTTTTCCATTCTGTAGGAGGTGATTTCCACACACATGGAAAATATGTCAATTGGCTCTGCAAATTTTTGGTTGTTTCTTTGATTGTTCAGTTTCCAAAGGTTTTGTACAAGGTCTATATAAGTACTAGAAAATCTAGAACTAATTGGAGGACAAGAATGGAAGTGCTTTGAGCAGTAGAGAGGGATAGTTTTGACATCCAATGTCCATTGAGGTCTTTGGAAGATCTAGAAGTCATGGAGGTTGAGGAAGATCCCATGTGAACCCAAGGAATAGTTTTGGCATCCAAGGTCCATTTGAGGTCTCTGGAAGATCTCGAAGTCACAAAGGTTGAGGAAGATTTTATGTGAACCCAAGGAATAGGCAAGGAAGATCCAAGAAGCCCCGTGGAAGTTGGAAGATCCATTATAAGACCCATTTTAGTGATCATTTTTGGGATTGCTATAGTGTGATCTCTTGAATGTGTAAATATTGTAAAAACTTTTTGAATAGATGAGAGTGTCTTGTAATAGCCATGGTAGGTCTTGGAGAGGGTTCAAGCTCAATAACATTATTACATTGACCATTTAACAGCCTATATAAGCTCTCAGTTACGGAGATAGTGGATGAGTAGGCCCTTTAACATCACTCTTGTTAGAGTTTTTCCCATATGTGGGTGGAGATAGTGAATGGGGAGGCCATTTGACATCACTCTTGCTGGAGTTTTTCCCATATGTGGGTTTCTCTAGCATAAATCCATGTTCTTCATGTGTTATGACTTTTTTGATGATGAAATATATTACAAAATACCTGTCCTTGTTTTCACGGAAAGCTTTGTAGTTTTGATAGATCAAGAACTCATGCAAATGATGTAGTTTTGACAGAGCAACTAAGATGAGTAGTGAAATGATAATTGATATTTGATATTCATTATTAAACAAAGGAGAGGAATATTCCTTATATAAAGAATTACAAGACGATGTTTCTAAAAAGAAACAATCTTAAACTAAAGAGAACTAAAGCAAAAAACAAAAAGTTACTAAAATTTAACTGAAGCAAACTAAGTTAACTTAAAGTAAACTATCGACTGACTAAAAGCTAAGATGACCATTAAATATTACAATAATACTTTAATACCCTCCCTTAATGGTCATTCTACTAACTAAAATAAGTTTATGCATGATCTTTTGGAAACATATCATCAGTGACTGATAACTTGAGAAGCATAACCGCCTCGCGATTACTGGTTCTTTCCCACAGAACAATCAAATCTAGACATTGACACTCGAAAATATTAAGCATCCTCTGCTTCTAGGTATTATAATTTTTCCCATTGAACCTTTGGCTGCTTTCCAACATGATGTTGGTCAAAGACGCCATCCCTCTCATTTTATAAGAGCATGAAAAACGAGGTAAAAATCTGTGATCAGGTGGCATGGAACCCAAGGTGATCAGTTGGCGCAACTCCTACAATTTAAAAAAAACGACAAACAAGGACTCAAAACCCACAATTTTGTTGACAAAAAATTGCCAAAAAATTTAAACTTCGCCCTAGGTAGCAAAAAAGGCACAAATTTTTTTAGGGAAAAATATGTCAAAAACTATGTTGCATGAATCTCAAAAAATCCGTCAAAAAACTCAAACTTCGCCTAGAAACCTTAGGTGGTAGAAAAAGCAAGATTTTTTCCAAAAAAAAACTTCAAAAAACTCAGAAAACTGCCCTAGCCACGAGCAGAAACAACCAAAAATTTTCAATTGTTTTTTTCAAAAACTCTCGACTTTGCAGAAATAGATCCATGAATTGCAAACACAAATCTTCGTGTGGTAGACAAAAATCCTTTAGTCATGCGGGAGGCAGGATAGAAATGTGTCCAAAAAATTATTAGAACTAGACGTAGTTCCTATTTTAATGCTTCAATTTTCTTTCAGTTATGTCTAATCATGTCTTCGCAATTATGTGATTACTTTCTGTTATGTCTATAATCACGTAACTGTGATTATTGGATCTCTTGCTTTGTAAATCTCTATATGTATACTCTGCCTTTGTTGAATCAATTAATTCGATTATTCAAACTACATCTGTATTATGGTATCAGAGCTAAAAAATCGTATCTGGGCGCCTATCATGATTTTTTCAAGACTTTGAAAATTGCGTGATTTTCTTCTGAATTTTTTTTCTTTGTTGAGTGCGATTAGTCTCGGCATGCAAGGGTTTTGATTCGCGTTTTTGTTTGAAGGTTTTTCGACTAGTTTTTCTCATTGCATCGTGTTCCAGTTGTGATCTAAGGCGCGTCTTCGACCTTCTTAAATCGTGTTTCTTCTTGTTTGGGTGGATTTTTTCCATGTAAAGGGTCGTATTTTTGTGCTCTGGCTGTGTGTTTTGTTTTCGTGTTTTGTTTGAGTTTGGACGTGTTTTTCTGCGTCTTTCAAACTCGTGCTTGACTTTGAAATCTTCCTGTGTGTCGTGTGTTTTGGGCCGTGTGACCTCTATTGTGTGTTTTGTTGTGCGATTTGTCTTTGCGGATCTCTGCAAATACATCCTCTTCTTGCATGCGACTGCATGATTTTTAAATTGCGTCTTCTTGCTATTCAAGCTGCGCGACCTTCAGAGATTTCGTCGGGCTTTTGGCGCGCAATTTGGTGTCTCCTAGGCCGCTAGGGTTTCTGGAATTTTTTTTGATATTTGTGACGCAATTTCCAGAATAATATTTGTGAGTTTTCTGCTGCTATATTTGGGCTGCATTTTTCCTTTTCCATTTTTGGTAGGATTCTATGCAAATTTCTCAGAAATGCGTTTTCTGAAAATTGTGAAAAATCCTCTGATTTCTTGGATGGGTCAAAAATCTACGAACATATTCTTTGTGGGTTTTTCGCAAAGATTTCTGGGTCTTCGTCATTTTTTTTTGGGTATGTCAGAAATCCGTACATTGGGATTTGTACCAGCTATACCTATTTTTGCCTCGAGATTTGAACTTATTTTCTATCATTATTTCTGCCTTGGTATTCATGTCATCAGTATTTCAAGTATATTTTTGTAACTAGGGTTTCGTGTTTTTCAAATTTGCCAAAATTCTTCTTTGTGCCTCGAAATTCGTGTTTGGATTTCTTCTTGTGTTCAGGGTGTGTTGTCTCGAATTTTGTGCCGTCTATCTACTTGTGTCATCTTCGTTTTTTTGTGCCTCAAAAAGCATGAAGCATGGCCTCTTTGACCAACATCATGTTGGACAACAATTAGAAGTTCAATAGTCGCAACTACAACACATGGAAGCAGCGTATGATGACGATATTTGAGTATCGATGTCTTGACCAGATTCTTCAGGGTACCACAATATGACCTCTCACAGTTGATAAGGATCAGGTGAAGTTTGATTAGCAAAATCGGGAAGCCGTTATGCTCATAAAGTTATCAGTCACTAATGACTAGTCACCTCAGGTTCCGTTAGGTAAATTAGCGAAGGAGATTTGGGATCTTTTGAAAACTCTTCATGAGACTTCCGACAAGAGTCATGTGTTCTTTCTGAAGAACATGTTTTCCATCGTCATGGATGAGAATACACCTTTGCAGACACACTTGATTAGGATCAAGGACATTCGAGATTAGCTCGAGGCTATTGGTCGGAAAATGGAGGAAGAAGATATGGTGGTGATCACTCTGAAGAGTCTACCACATCCGTATGAGCACTTTATTGAGACACTCAACATTACAGCGACTAATGTTGACTTGACGTTTCCAGATCTCTACAATAAACTTCTACAGCAGGATCGTTGGAAACAACAGTTTGGTACTAGTGCCACTTCATCCTCTTCAATGCAGGCATTCCCTACAAAGACATTTCAGAAGAATAAGGGCAAGCCTTTGTCCTTTTAGTAGCACAATCAGGGGCAATTTTCAGATTCTTTGAAGTCGAGGAATATTTAGTGCAGTTATTGTTACAAGTTTGGCCACATGAAGAAGGATTGCCCGAAACGCTTGGCCTTTGCACAAGGCAAGCAAGGAGAGTCTAGACCGCAAACACATATGGCAGAGCACACTGAGCAGAATGAGTCCAAAGAGTCTTACAGATCCTGTAAACACTTCTACTTGGTACATTGACTTTGGTGCTTCACGCAATTTCACACATCATTGGGATTGGTTCATTTAGTACACGCCTTTCAAAGATTCAGTTATCTTTGGAGGAGGCGTAGAGTATACTGTTGTCAGCAAGGGCAACGTTCAAATTCAATCTGGTGGGAGAAATTTGATATTTCTTGATGTATACTTTGTACCTAGCATGGAGATGAACTTACTCTCTGTAAGTTAGATCATGACTCACTCTCCTTAGTTGGACATCGTCTTCAGTGTGCATACATGCAGTATTGTTGATAGAGAGACACAGACTATAGTCATTCAGGGACTTGAGGATAATCGTCTTTATAGACTTGTTAATTCTGGTGATTCTCAAGAACACGCTATGGCAGCCAAGAGCACTTCTATCAGTAGTCTCTGGCATCAGTGTTATGGGCACCTAAACATGAACTATCTCTCTCAGTTATCATGAGATGATCTCGTTGGTGGTTTACCTATGATTCAGACTCAAACTCATGGAGTTTGCGAGGCTTGTCAAGCTGGAAAGCAACATTAGACTCCTTTCTCCGATGGCGACTCATGGTGGGCTTCAAGGGTTTTACAGTTTGTCCACGTTGATGTATGTGGTCCAATGCACATGCCTTCTGTCACTGGATCCAGGTATTTTTTGCTTTTTGTTGATGATTTCAGCAAAAAGATGTGGGTGTATATTTTGAAGCTTAAATCAGAGGTGTTTAGCATATTTTAGCAGTTTAAGGCCTTGGTGGAAAAAGAGTCTGGTTCTTTTATTATTACTCTCAGGTTTGATAATGGGGGGAATTTTTTTCCAAAGATTTCTCCACATTCTGTGCTGCACATGGCATAAAGCGCCAATTCACCACACCTTACACCCCTCAGCAGAATGATGTAGTCGAGCCTCACAATCACACCATTACAGAAATGGCACATTCTATGTTGGAACATAGACATGTTCCTAGGAAGTTCTGGGCTAAAGCAGTGTATACTGCTGTTTATCTTCTAAACAGATCTCCTACTCATGCTGTGAAGAAGATGACTCCTGAAGAAGCCTGGTCTGGACGTAAGCCAAACATTAGTCACCTGAAGGTTTTTGGCTCCACCGCTCATGTTTGGATTCCTGATGCTTAGTGCACTAAGTTGGATTCCAAGAGTTAGAAACTCATGTTTACAGGTTATAGTGAGAACCATAAGGCATATAGACTGATAGATACAGACACTGATCGTCTAATCTTCAGTTGTGATGTCGTGGTTGATGAGAATGGTGGGCTCTTCTATCAGTCTTCTCCTATTTGTTCTGAGGATCAGCCTCAAAAAGATTCTGATTTGAGTGTTTATATTCCACTTGATTCACTTTATGGGAGGGATTCTGCAGAAGTGCAGGTACCTCAGCAGCCGCTTCCACCATCGGTCTCTATTCAACACTATTTGGATGTTCTTCTAGATATGTCAGTTCCAGCTGATCCAGTAAAGGTTGTTCCTCCTGATTCTGATATTGGTTCGTCTACTCTATGGCCTAAATGGTGGGCTTCGATGAGTGGCGCTCTTCATGATGATGAGTTACTAGAGGGTAGATCTGCTCGGAATAAGACACGAAATCCGTTCACGAACTCGTGCTCAGTCGTGGGTGCAAAAAACCTTCACACGGGCCCATGGTTTTTGCAAGTAAAAAATGAATAGAAACCCCAAAAAAACGTCACAGAAAGTTGCGATTTGTAGGTGAAAAACCTGCATTTTTCTTCTGAGAAATCCACAACAAAATGCCGACGCGATTTGCATAGAACGACTCAAATTGCCCACGAACCAGTCGAAGAAAATTCTACGACTCTACAAAAGCCCTCCCATGATTTTTTCAACAAACAATCCATGATTTTGAAAGCAAATAAGCCCACGATTTTCACAAGAAAATCCTCACGAACTTTGCTGATAAAAACACCGCGAAACAAATCCAGAAAAGACCCCCGCGATTCTGGCAACAAACCCTCAAAAATTCTTCTATAAAAATCCGTAATTTTTACAGGTAAAAAAAAAGACTCTCCAAATCTTTGCTTGAAAAAAATCTGTGACTTTTTAAAGTAGGAAACCCTCACGACTTTTATTAAAAAAGTAGACAAAAACTTCCGAAATAATTTTTCAAAATTTTCCAAGTAAAACCATTAACCTTCAATTTAAAAAAATGAGCAAAACATTAAGAATTTCAAAATAAACTTAGGAAAACACAAACTTTTATTAAAAAAATTTGCCAAAAAAAATTGAGCCTAAGCTCTGATTCCATGAAATGATAATTGATATTCGATATTCCTTATTAAACAAAGGAGATGGATACTCCTTATATAAAGAATTACAAGACGATGTTTCTAAAAAGAAACAATTGTAAACTAAAGAGAACTAAAAGAAAACAAAAAGTTACTAAAGCTAATGGAAGCAAACTAAGTTAACTAAAAGTAAACTATCGACTAACTAAAAGCTAAGAAATATGATAATTGATATTCGATATTCCTTATTAAACAAAGGAGATGGATACTCCTTATATAAAGAATTACAAGACTCCATGTTTCTAAAAAAAACAATTGTAAACTAAAGAGAACTAAAGCAAAAAACAAAAAGTTACTAAAGTTAATGGAAGCAAACTAAGTTAACTAAAAGTAAATTATCGACTAACTAAAAGCTAAGATGACCATTAAATATTACAATAATACTTTAATAAGTAGAGGGGAGCTTTGGTCTGAAAATAATGGGAACTTGCAAGAGAGCCATTTTTTATTTTTTGGAAGTGCGATCCTAGCATTTTATACTTAGTTCTTACTTCTTTCTTCAATTATATACATGACTTCATAATGGTGTTGTTGATTTATGATCAGATTAGAGAGCAGAGAATTAATTCAAAATCAGACAGAATAACACAGCATATACCTTGGGAAAACCCTCCACTTGAGGGAGAAAAACCCAGCAACAAATATAACTATTATATATATAAACAATGGCAACAATTCACTTTACAATGAGGCCAATCACAAGGCCAAAATTCAGCACCAATAATGGTGACAATAACAGATAACAATCTGCCCTTCCTTAAACTGAGATCTGCACTAGGATGAATTCGCAATCAGCTTCATGAAGAATTCGCACTTGTATGAAGGAAAGACTTGAACTTGCTTGATTAACAAATGGAGAGAAATGACCTTCTCAATATACATATTGATAGAGAGGTTGCACCTCTTCAAGAGCAAGTCGGCCACCAAGAGAAAATATAATTACAATTAATAAAAGCTAATTACAAGGAAGGTTGGCCCAAATTGAAATTACATTGTTGCCATGTGAAGCGCCCCTTCACATTAATTATCACAAATAAATGAATAGCTGATAGGGTATATGAATTTATGTCTTCACTTGTGGCTGGAAGGATGAGCCTGAAGCTGCTATAACATCAACACTCCCTCTCAGCTAGGGAGAAATACTTCCAGCTGCATAAGACATATCACCTCATCGTGATGTCAACCACAATGGCTACTCCCATATGTGGAAAGAAGAGATATCACCTCACCGTGATATCAACCATCATGGCTACTCCCATGGATGGAAAGAAGAGATATCACCTCATCGTGATATCAACCATCATGGCTACTCCCATGGATAGTAAAAGTGCACAAGTGCTCATCACTCAACCTGATATCGTCACCTCATCGTGACATTCACCATGGCTACTCCCAGAGGGTGAAAAAACACAAGTACAAAAAAATCATCACAAACTCTCTCACATGATGTTGTCATGGAGTCACACACATGACGTCCACCATGACTCTCCCAGAGGGTGGAAACAAGGGCTTTCACCTCGAATCTCTCTCAAAGAGAGAAATGCATTAACAAGGGTTTACACCTCAAATCTCTCAAGGAGAAATGCATTAACAAGGTCTTACGCCTCAAATCTCTCAAAGAGAAATGCATTAAAGCAAATCAAAAGATCACTAATACTGAGACTCCTTCTCAGTTAGGGCTTCATTCTCCACAATACCAAGCTTGTCTCGAAAGCACACAAACTTTACTCTGGCAAGAGGCTTGGTGAGAATGTCTGCCGTCTGCTCAACAGTGCTGATAGACTTCAACTAGATTGCTTTCCTCAATACCATATCTCTGATATAGTGGTATTTGATCTCAACATGTTTGGTTCTGTCATGAACCACTAGATTGACAATAAGCTTCACATAGCTTTGATTATCACAATGAATGATAGTCGGTTCCATCGATTGACCAAACAATCCTGCAAGGAGCTTTTGAAGCCACACAAGCTGCAATATACTCGGCCTCTGCAAAGCTTAGTGCCACTGAAGACTGCTTCTTGTTACACCAAGAGATCATAGCAGACCCCAAACTGAAACAATATCCAGAGGTGCTCTTCCGATCAGTGACACACCTTGCCCAATCGGAATCAATATATCCATGCAGCTCCAAGTCCACATCAAAAGAATACCTCAATCCATATCCAACTATGCCACACAAGTATCTCAGGATATGCTTTGCTGCAACTAGATATATTTGCCTTGGTTCACAAATGAACTGACTAAGTGTACTCATTGCATAGCAAATATCTGGTCTAGTATTGACTAGATACATCAACGATCCAATCAATTACCTATACATAGTAGGAACCACCAAATCTGAACTAGATGCAGCCTCCTTAAGCTTCTGAAGATTTGTCTCCATAGGTGTGGACATGGATTTGCAATCCATCATATCAAATCTCTTTAGAATGTCAATAGTGTACTTCCCTTGACTTAGAATCATCTCATCAGGCTTCTGCCATACTTCTAAATCAAGGAAGTAGTGCATGTATCTAAGATCCTTCATTTCAAATTTAGAAGCTAACTCCTTTTTGAGGTGATCTTCTCTAGTAAAATTGAATCACATAAAGAACCAAGATTAACTAGATTACCATTTTTCTTTAGGTTCAGAAGGCTCCCTCTGAATCTTCAAGTACTTGCATCAACCTTCTGACCTCTTTGTCCAAGATTGCTTGCAATGCTTGCCTTAGAGAAGGTTTTCTAGAGCACACCAATGTCAAATCTAGATGTCTGTCTTGAGCAATTC
Organism: Sequoia sempervirens; assembly: GCA_007258455.2. Lineage (NCBI taxonomy): Eukaryota > Viridiplantae > Streptophyta > Pinopsida > Cupressales > Cupressaceae > Sequoia > Sequoia sempervirens. Next base: position 6,063 of record VDFB02360683.1, on the reverse strand, counting down.
TGATCTTAGTAGCTGAAGGAATCTTCTAAGGATTTAGTATCTAGCCTTGCAATATAGTAATCTTCACCTCTTCTTAGTGAGTTACAAAACTCCCTCTTGATCCTTGCTTCAGAGATTGCAAAGAAGACTTCTGGAAGTGAACTCCCTCTAGCCACCAACTCAGTCCCATGGCTGCAAGTTGTGACTCCATGCTTGATCATTTCTTTGGTTGGTATGACTTCCTCACAAGATGCCCTGCTTCTCTCCTTGTGCAATCTCTCATTACTTTCTTGCTCCTTGATCTGTCCCGAAGCGCTTTAGACTTCTCGAAGTGAACTCCCTCTAGCCACCAACTCAGTCCCATGGCTGCAAGTTGTGACTCCATGCTTGATCATTTCTTTGGTCGGCATGACTTCCTCACAAGATGCCTGAAGCTCTCCCTCCTTGTGCAATCTCTCATTACTTTCTTGCTCCTTGATCTGTCCTGGAAGCGTTTTAGAGAGAGATTACTAACAGTTTATAACTATCCAAAGAAATATCAAGGCTAGAATCATACAAGGTTTACTATCGTAAGTTATAGCATAACACATAATAATTTATGAACAATCTTAAAAACATGAATAAAGAAAACAACCTATAAGTGAAATATGTAGCAAATATCAAAAGATCAGAATGAAGGGATAAAGAACTTATCTTTATTGAATTCTGATGTAACTCTTTCTTCCATCTTTTACTCCTCTCGAGAGTGCTAAACTCAGCACAACAAAAAAATAGTCTGCACAACTACAAATTTCTTGAATGCATTATGCAGCTAGCATATACAACATAGAATCAGGCCTCTCAAGGCACCATCATAGTCCATGCACAAAGAGAATGTTGTCGAAGTGATCATCCAATCACAATGAAAATTTGCAGTTCTCTTTTCATCTCAGAGTCACACTCAGAGATTTTCACAACTAGCATGAACATTTCACAGTGAATGAAAGGTGTCTCCAAAGGATCTCATTCTAGGGATCACAATTCAAGAGAAGACACCATCTTTACTACACACATGATTAAATAACAATGTTAGATCTGCACAACTCAGCAGACTAAAAATTCAGCCTAGAAGAAAAATGATTGCAAGAGTACAAACAAAAATACTTCTCTTTTTGATGGTACACCACAAAAAAATGTTTCTCCGCTCAAAGGCTCATCTTAACTCAAAATTTGAAGTGGTGGCTGAATAAATTTGAATATGGTCTTTGGCCATTCAAATTTCTCGATGCACTCCAGCTGTGACCCACCTAGAATTGCTATTTAGGAGCAACAAATTCCCAGTGCATCCTACAATGATGGGTTTCATAGAAGCAACAAAGTTCGTCCAGATGTGATGAACATTACTTCATCCAGAAGGCACAGGTCCAATATCAAACATATGACCTGGAAAAGTAGCACTCCTACAACAACAGTAATGATAGAGAGGCAAATGGCACGTCAAGCTTTGTTCTGTGTCTTCACCAATATCGGCAGTTGCCTTGGAATAACACTCGGTCCCTGATTCCTTTCAGTCCCATACAGAGACTTCCCAAAGACAATCCCATTTCAAAGATACTTGCTTCTGAAGAGTATAAACTGTGTAACACTTGCGATGGCAAAGAAAATACTTAAAGCATTTCCAGGTCTACCAACTCCTCTCATACGTGATCAATTTCATATGACAATGGAAATTTTGCTAACCAATATTGTATATAGCCCCGACAACTTAAACACAGATAATACATGATTGTGGCAATAATATATGCTACAGGAAACATAGATGCTCACACTTCTGTAGTTCACACTACAGGGAGAATAACGACCACCAATAGTCTACATGGCTATAATAATCAATTCAGTATGAACTCCTTATGATACTCCTTCCAATATTGATTGACTCCCGAATTCTAATTCGCGACACATAATGATGTGACTTCAATAGGTGAAGCCAAGGAATTTAATCGACGCCGGAATTAGAGTAACGGCAATTGAAGAATGATTATGACATTCCCGTTGAAATTTAGTGGATTCTGCCGATTCCCCAATTGTCACCATGCTGTGATATCAAAATCACGATTTATAGGTGCGACTTCTTTATTTTCCTCGAAGGCTTCTTTATCAATTGACTACATAATCAATAAACATATCTCAGTCCGCAAATCTCAAAGCAGCCCGACCTCCATTCATATTAAACTGGAGGTAGCATAAAAAATTGTCACATACAACCATCGCGACACGTCTCAGATGATGGATGTATAAAGAATACGACAGAGGATATATAAAAAAACTTCAACCATATCTTACACACACGACACGTCCTTTATGCATTCGGTTAGAAATTTGACAATCGCCAGACTCCTACTTGGTGATAAACAACTCTCAACTCCAATAGATGGCTTGAGCAATTTGACTTATTACGCCTAAAGTAGACGCCCTGGAGTTGATTTCCTGAAGGTGAAGATGGCGAGGCCAGAGCAGGATAAATTTGTGACTCAGTCAAATTGATCGGACCATATCTCCTTTAGACTGCTTAACAAATCTGATCAAAATACCCCCTTGAACCCGCTCTAATACCATGTTGATTTTATGATCATATTAGAGAGTAGAGAGTTAGTTCAAAATGAGACAGAATAACACAGCACATACCCTGGGAAAACCCTCCACTTGAGGGAGAAAAACCCAGCAACAAATATAACTCATATATATAAACAATGGCAACAATTCACTTTACAAAAAGGCCAATCACAAGGCCAAAATTCAGCACCAATAATGGTGACAATAACAGATAACAATCTGCCCTTCCTTAGACTCAGATCTGCACTAGGATGAATTTGCAATCAGCTTCATGAAGAATTCGCACTTGTATGAAGGAAAGACTTGAACTTGCTTGATTAACAAATGGAGAGAAATGACCTTCTATATATACATATTGATAGAGAGGTCGCACCTCTTCAAGAGCAAGTCAGCCACCAAGAGAAAATATAATTACAATTAATAAAAGCTAATTACAAGGAAGGTCGACCCAAATTGAAATTACATTGTTGCCATGTGAAGCGCCCCTTCACATTAATTATCACAAATAAATGAATAGCTGATGGGCTATATGAATGTATGTCTTCACTCGTGGCTGGAAGGATGAGCCTGAAGCTGCTATAACATCAACAGGTGTCTGTATCTTTATTGAACACCAATTCTGTGCCCTTTAGTGAATAGCTAATTTTTGCCTAGGTTATCTTAAGGTCATGAATATGAGTAGAGGAAGGGAAATTCAATTTGAAATTAATGAACAATTATAAGAAATGGAACCACATTTTGGAAGTATCTACTATCCTAGCATTTTTTTGACTTAGTTCTTTCTGTAGTTATGCTGTTAATTCATGATGAAGGTCTTTATCTTTCTTGGACAACCTTTGCATACCACTTTAATAAATATCTTGTTATGCTTATGTTTAGCTCCCAAGGCCATCAATTCTGAATCACGGCCTCCATTCTCAACCAGTGCAACCTTGAAATAGACTATAGTGCAATTGTTATTGATGTTATTTCTATGCTTGTCAGACTGCATGGTATATGCTTACACTTATAGATAAGGTAGGCTAAAATTCACATTATGTCTCATAAAATTGGTGTTTAGTATAATACCAGATTTTGCACATATTGTATTGTATTCGTCTTTCAAAAATAGTAAATGGTTTAAATTTTTTATGGTCATGCATTTTACCAGAATTAATATTTATGCAGGTGCAAAAGATACAACTTCTCACATCAAATATTGGAGTAACATACAGGTTTGCATTGATCTCTCTTCTTCATTTTTGTAATTATAATTTGAATTCCATTTCCTTGTACTGTCGAGTTTCAAAGTATGCTTTCTTGTTTTTCTATCATTTTTTAACAAAATTTATGTTTGCATGTGTTTTTATGCCTCTAAAATGTTGTACCTCTAAAATGTTTTGATGCACTTTTCCACTTCCTATTGAATATTTATGTTCAGAATATATTTAAATGGAAATGATAATTTAATTTGAATCTTGACTATATTGGCATTTTTTATGTGGAATATTTGGTTTAGGTAGTGTTGCAAAAGAGGGTCAAGAATTCTATGCCAAAAATTTTAGACATATTTTTCACTTGTGTGGAGATAAACTGATAGAAAGTATACTGAAACAATAGATAGTGATGTATGCAGCAAAAAGATGTCAAATCTCTTGTATTAAAAAGTATAGGAATCTTGGCAATATTCATGAAAAAGTATCTATCATATCAAAAAAAAGAAAAAATTGGCAAGGTGACAACTATTATTTATGCACTATAAATCAAGGTAGTGTATAAGCCTCTGTAAAGCTCTTTAGTTCTTAGCCTAATCCATTACCTACAACTTAAACCAAATGATGGCAAGCAGAAAAAAGTAAAAACTAATCTAATGTATGGAAAATTTGATTCAAACGGAGATTTCCTATCTTGAACTGCCATAGAATCTCATAGGATTATTCAAAGAAGGGCTTTGTAGACATTGGATTGTCTCTTGGAATGGGAGAGAAAAACTTGAGTTAAATCGTTATAGATTTTCTTATGGGCTAGATTCTAAATCAACTTGGTCATAAGCATCACTGTATTTATTTTATGTTACATGGATGTAGTAGGTATGTTATTGATGTTATGTTCTTTTGTATCTGAGCATGCTAAAAGGGGACATCTAGTACTTGTTTGTGGGTGAACATTTTGGTCCCTAATGTTGGGTCTTAATGTATAAATATTTACCGTCTGTCAAGAGGATTAATGTGTGTTGCCATTTGTCTATTGATATTCTGCAGTTGCCGTTTCAAATGGGTTAAGAGATTGGTCAACTTTGATCATTGTGCTATCATTTGGTGGTTCACATTAAGTGGTGTCAAAGGTTAAAATCTTGGCATCTTGGCATCACTATACATTGAGGGACATAGGAGGAATATCCCCAAGTGTGCCCCCTTTAGAGGGCACATGTTGGGGATGTCCCCACTGCATCGCATCCCTTCATCTCCTTTTGGTCCACATGGAGACACATTTGGTAGGAAACTAGGGTGGGGATGGTTGGTGTATGTTTTATGACACACCGGAACATCAGAATAAAATGTCCAAAGACACTCTATCCTCTCTTGAAAAACCACCGATATGCTAAGATTGCAAGAAGATCATATGGCTATTCCAAGGTTTCTTTAGTCGGTCTCGACGTGTGGATAAGCTCAATGGTTGTTGTGATATGCTGGTAATAAACAAGGGGACTTACGCAGAAAGTCTTCACAAGTTCGGGACTTAGGAAATTTATCTTTAAAGGTTCTCAATTAGGACTTTCAATGGATCTCAAAAAAATGGCAAAAAGAATAGGGTTTAGGAGAGTCTAGTCTATGCCTAAGAACTCAAGAGACAGTAAGGACTCGGTGAAGAGAAATAAACCACACTTTGTTTCGCCTCCTGCAGGACAACATACGCAAAATGGGTGCAATCTTCAAGGGGTTTGTGAGAATAATTTTCAAACCTCGAATGAGGTTGAAGTTAAGATTCCACGTTTAAGAGCTCAGGCTAACTTTACAAATCGAATGCAAATCATCCATTCGAAAAAAGTATGAGCTACACTTCACCATTGAATCGATACGATCAATCTCTCATTCAATTAACAACTTTCAAAGCAAATTCTACCTAATCTAACTTTAACTCTAATCTATGGCGGAAGATAATATGTAACCTCGCTTACTATTCAACAATAAGAAGTTATTCAAGGCAAATCATGCTCAAGAGCTTTTATCATTCAAAATAGTCTCAATGCGACAATATACATAATCTGTCTCCACACATTACAAATGAGGGGGCAGCTCAATTTATAGGCTTCCCAATTACAATTCAATGGCCAAGATTGATTTCGAATCAACGGCCGAGATTACAAAAATAAACCCTAATTAGGGTTTGTCACAACCAACTACCTCTCGACCAATGAGAAAATTTCATTTGGGTACACTTGTCCTTTTGCCAAATATAAACCAACAATAAAAATAGAAAGTTGTCGTGACAAGCTGATTTGGAACAATTTGA
>VDFB02360682.1:0-109361 GCA_007258455.2 Sequoia sempervirens | reverse complement strand
AAATTGCGAGAATGTGGATTCCTTTGCAATGACCATTGCTACACCAAAGAATAGATAAAGGTTTTTGGCCAAACTATAACAAGGGTTCTAGTACGAACATTCCATTTGTGGGGGATACTCCATGCAAGAAGAGACCATTGTTGTCCTTCTCGTTGGAACTATCCTTGTGATACTTGGCTTTGTTCAAGTACCCACATTTATATACTGGCTGGAAGTCCCTTGGATTTAGCATGTTACCAGTTAGGTCGTTACCTTGGGTGATTACTTTTTCCCACAAGGCAGGCCCTCTAAGATAAACAAAAGCAAGCAAGTATACCTGTAGTTTGATCACTCTTTATTCTGCATGAATATAGAGAGAACACACGATGTATACTCCACTCACACTCACAGATAAAAATGAATGGGTCTAGCTTTTTGGTCACCCAATTAAGGGGAGGGCATATGCCTACCATTCATCAAGCACAAAAGACATGGTGTTTAACTTAACCAAAATGAAACAATTAAATCACTTCCAGCCCCTGCAATATGTTAGTAGTTTATGTTTGAGGATATGACAACGAATCTGGGAAACCTACAAAACAAAAACACAGAGTATTAGCCTTCAAATTTAGTGAAAAATAGGGAAATTGCAAAATGCGCCATAACAGAGACAAAATGCGCCAATTTGGAAGAAAAATGTGCCAAAACACATGCAATATGTGCCAAAACTAGTGTAATATGTGCCAAAACTCATGCAATATGCTCTAAAACTCAAAAAAAATGTTTTGGAACACTGGTGAACTTTTTTGAAAATTTTCAATATGCGCCATTTCTCATGCAAGATGCGCCAAAAATCATGCAATATGCACTAAAATAGGTGTAATATGCACTGAATGAGCTGCAAAGTGCACCAGAGAAAGTGTCGTTTGCACCAAAAGTCTCATGTTTGAACATGCAAACATAAATTTTCTAGAATGTTAAAAAAAATGGGGTAGGGCCCCACTGTGGGTGCCATTTTGTGTGTGCATGTGAAATGTGGAAAGTTATTAAATAAAAAAAAACCTTAATGAAACGGATTATATCAAAGATTCAAAGCAAACCGGCTACTCTAAATTGCCACAAAACAAATCTTTTAAGAACATCTCATTGTCCTCTATTCTTAAAGATTCCTTTAACCCTTTGGCCCTCAGATTTCTATGTGCACAAAGGCTATTAGAATGACACTTAAGAAACTAGATTAGTATTCAACATGCAAGCCAATTAAATTCCTACATGAAAATATATGATGGAAAGGATAATGGATACTATGATGAATGGATGATGGTGTTAGATGATTCGAGGTAGATACTATGGTATTTCACTAGAATGATACTCCATATGCTCAAATGCTAACTATGAAAATTCTAATCTAAAATGCAACTATGATGCAAAGGATGACATAAAATGCAACTATGAAGCAAAGTGTTATTCTAAGATTTAACTATGATGCAAAACATGGTATAAAATGTAACTATAAGACTCCAAAAGGCTCCCAAGCTCAATTGATATTCCTGCATGATAACTCTATTCAAAAGTGGATGCAAAATACAATGCCAAATGATCATCTTTATAGATTTTTCCAAGCATCTTATGAGGTGGCAATGATCGACGGTCTAGATTCAAACATGAAGAATGAATGGTGGAGATGGAGAGAATCAAGATGTTGTCCCCTTGACCAAAGACAACATTCCAAATGGATGGAGGAATCTCTTGACCAATAGGAAACATGCCAAATGGATGGAAGACTAAAGTGTGGGAAGAAAAGACCATGTGTTTGAAAATTGGTGGAAGTGTGTGAGGAATAAGCCATGTGCTTTAAAAATTGGTTGAAGATAATTCTAATTAAAAATTAGAATTATTTAATTTCATTTGACCTCGGTGAGGTGGCGCAAAAAGTTGTAGACATGTGCTTGAATTCCTAATCGAGATTAGTGAAGATTAATTAAATAAAACAAGTTTATGGAAATTTGTTTATTTAATTAATTTAGAAGAATATGATTTTATATTTGGAGAATTTAGAATATGAACAATATAAATAAATTGAGAATTTATTTATACGTAGTCGAAATATTAATTAAATAACTAGTATTTAATTAATTAAATGCCATGATCGATTTTAGGTGTATACAAAACATAATACAATTTTGAGGGGTTTTGTAAGGCACATTCAAGTTTCTTGTGTGTACATCATGATTTCTAATATTGACCTCTTAACACAACATAATTTACACATATGGAAAGGAAAAGTACAACTTCTTCAATTTAAGGGTTTATTGAAAATGGTAAATAGATAAAAAAAAATTACTCAAAAAATTGAATAGTTCACTTATCAAAACAAGTTAGATGAGACAATGGGCATCATTGGTCTCCATGTTTTTGATAACTTGCAATTTCATATTGCAAAATGTACAAATCATAAGAAAATGTTGGTAAAGTTTAAGGACCTCTTTAGTACAATTGATGAGTTCAAAATACTACAATTGGATGTTGAATTAACAACAATGTCTCTTGACTCATTGGACATCTATTGAAGATTTATTGGTATAATTTGAGTCTTTTATTTCTCGACTTAAGGGTTGTGGTAAAAAAAAAAAAAAGAGTGTGTCTTATTGGTTATTCAAATCTCAAAGGTCCTTGTTAAATATTTTCTTCTTCCTTCTACTCTAAAATGGATGCTCTTATAACAACATTTATAATGCATTATTCTAAGCAGTTTTGTGATAGACTCACACAAGAACAATCTAACTTAATCTCTATGGATGCTACCACCTCTTCAAAAATTCATTAATTAGTTTCTCATGTTAGTATTTTAATCCAATATTAGAACAACAGAGTCAATTTTTTCTTTTGCAATGAATTTGGAAAAGGAAAAGTGTTTAAAAAGGGAAGGTAAATTTTTTTTTGCCATAGTTAAAAATTTGTAAAAGAGGAGTTAATTTTTTTATTTTGCAATGTGTAGTGTAGAAAAATGTATCTGTTTACATTTTCACACTTGTTTGAGTCCTCCCTGTTAAAATTTGGCTCATTTATGCCTTAATAAGTTCTATTTTGCATCCATAAGCCTAGTTAAATGCATTTTTCTAAGGATAATATTGACATATGATAAATGACAAATCATAATTTAATATTTTTGGCTATGTTCTACATTTAGGGATGTTGGACCCATACACCCCTCTGGGCGTATAGGTCCTCCCTAGGTCTTGAGCCCTAATTTTAAATGTCACATTGAACACAACAATTCTTGAAATCCATGTGGATTGGGTTTAAGCCTCCGAGACTCATATGCCCAACTTAGAATATGAGTCCCTCTTTAACCTCTAGGTCCTATTTTAATTCAAATTATTGATATGATTTTATTATTCTTAGATTCAATTTTTGAATGTCAGCTTGTAGTGTTGTAATTTCGAGAAATTAGGCATAAAGAAGTATAACTACATGGTTATTTCACATAATTTATCCTGGAAAGATTTCAAGTCATCTAAGATTTTCAAGAGAGCATTACTAAGGAAATTTTAAGAGTTTACAAGAGCTTTCAAGAGAAAATTGTCAAACATTTGGAGCAATATTCAAAATTCAAGCATCATGTCAAAGTCTTCATGCATCATGTGTGTTTGTGAGCTAACATTTGTGATGTAGGTTTCATGATTCAAGCAAGCATTCAAGACAAAGTTTCAAGCATCTAATCAAGAGTCAAGATCCACATCCATTGAAGCCATTTCACATAAGTTTGCAACCTTCATTTCAAGGTTTTGGTGAGTTGTAACATTGCATTTGTTCATTCATCATTCCTTCATGCTTTTCTATTTCATTTCATGGTTTAATTACAAAAATGGGGTTTTACTAAGGAAAACCCCCATTCCTTGACAAAAAAACATTTTTTCTCTCTTGATGTGAGTTTGCAGATCTGGGTGAATTGGGGCTTGAATATCCTTTGAAGAAAAAGTTGCAAAAGTTGTCAAAGTTGTCAAGAACTTGTCATCTTCATGGAAACTCTCCTATAAACCAAAATTCAGACTTTCAGACTTGAAGATTGGAAAAGAATGAAGCTATATAAGATCACTAGACACTACAAAAATACTATTCAAACCCTAGAAATAGGACTAAATCACCTTCCTTGCGTATTAGTCCTAGTGTAGCCATTTTTTCCATCTTTATGTAGATCTTGATCAGTCACCAAAAGATTCCAAATTCTACCTAGAATCTTGTAGCTGGACTAAATCACCCTACCTGGCGTATCGGTTCTAGTGTGCTTCAAAAAGAATATTTCTAGGGTTTAAAGACCTTGTTTTGGCCTCTCCACTCCTCCATGTACTTCTTTGTTTCATTTTGTTTGTCAATTTGATTTCATGCTTTCAAGTTTCTAGGGTTTATGCATAAGTGTTTGCATCTCTCCTTTGAAGCTTCATTTAATGGTGAACCCCCATCTAATCACACTAGGAATCCCCTAACCATCCCTCAATTGAGTCACTTGGTTGAGGGATCTAGGTTTCCTAATGAAATAAAGTGTGAAATAGGTCCAAGTTCCATCTCCCAAAAGGTGGAACAACAAACCTTATTTACCTTTTGTTCACAATGAATTTGGAAAAGGGAAAGTGTTTAAAGGGGAGGTGATTTTTTTTTCCATAGTTAAAATGTTTTTAAAAGAGGAGTCAATTTTTTCTTTTGCAATGAATTTGGAAAAGGGGGCTTTTTTTCATTTTACAATAACTTACAAATGGAAGGGGGGGTTATTTTAATGGATGTTTTAATTTTTTAGTTTTTGTCATTTTTTGAGGTTTGTAAGGCATATGTCTTCTTAATCCACCTCATAACATAAAATTTGAAGAACTCATAATAGAAATTAAGTTCGTAAACACACTCATATAAAGTTCCACTCAAATTGAATGTTTGTTCCATATTGAGGGAGCACTAAATTATAAAGTGTTTAATGGGGGGATGTGTAGAGCCTTGATTTGACATCATAGTTGTGGATCCTCATGATTGTCACCCCATGGTTTCTATTTTCTTACCTTGCCATCACAAAATGGATCATGACAATTCTCGCCTCATACATGTGTGCCTTGATGCACACCCTTTTTTAGTTTCTTGTACATCTCTACATTCCTTGCACACTCTTGTGCCTGATTTTAGTTGTTCTACTTATTCTCTTAGAATTAGGAGGGGACTATGATGTGTTATGCTAATGCTTCTTTCAATGAATCAGTAGAGGAATCTTCTTTTTGGGAGATCTTGTGAACTTTCTATCTTGATCTCCTATATGGTGGATTATTTAAGTGGATCATATTTTCTGAGATTGTAGTATTCCTAATCATAATACTATTTTCATTTTCAACTGCACAAAGCTTTATTGACTTTTTCTATATGGTTGAGTAGTGTTCATATGGCCACTCATGCAGTGTTTTGTATCTCTCATCTTGATCTAGATTTCTTGGAGATTCATTTATTCCAATAGACACTAGTTCATCATCGATAGAGTTTACAACTTCTACATGCTTCAAGAGTTCTTCATCATGATGTTCCTATCATCATAGGACATCTTTTCAAAAGGCCTTAAATACTTCTCTTTCTCTTTTTGAAGAGGAGTTTTGTTCCCACAGAGTTTTCTCCTTTATGCCACTTTATGAGAAAATTTGTACATGGGTACCTAACATGTTATCATAGATGGGACCTATTTCTATATATTTTCACTTTTTTAGCCCCCCAGGTATCACTTAAGGGGGGGGGGTGTTAGAGTGAATAATTTATCTATTCACTATACTTAAGTGTACTTAGGTTGATTAGGTTAGACAACATCTTGTCTAACTGAATGCACAAACATTAAGCCTCTAGAGGTTACCAAGTTAGTTTTTAAACCTCATGAGCTACCTTTTTGAGGTTGGAAGAATTTCCATCTCACCTCAAAGCTCACTCAACACTTGGCATAAAGGTTGATGATTTGGTCAAATAGGTTGTTGGTTTGCACATTCCTAGTAATCCTAAGGTTGACACCTATAGGAAATTTGTCTACTCATTTGTGAAACATCTTGGGGCACTTGTCGATCCACATGATAGGTGGATTTCCTCTTCCTTTCCTATATGTAGTGTTGAAAAATAGGTCCTTTGATATTTTCACACCTATTTGGGTCCTCGTGGATTTGAGCTTAATGTTTCCTTGATTTAGTGTTGTAATGTGGATAAGAAATTCACATTAGGTCTTGGGCCCTTGTTAACTAGTGAAATTTAATGGTACCTTGAAAAAGTGTTGTGAAGTGTTGTAACACACTTTCACACTTTTCTAGGGTTTTATCAATTAACTAAGTGCAATAAACATAATTTTAATCATAATTAACCTTAATCTTTCCTTATTTGGAGTGTTGTAAAGTGTTGTAACCCACTTTCACATTCCTCTAGGCTTGACATTAATAACTAGGATTTCTCATGATTTAATTGGCCCTATTTTACATCCACAAGCCTCATTGATTGCATCTTTTTGAGGATAATCCCAACACCAATTAGCAACCAATCAAAATTCAGGTGTTCCTGGCTTGTGTGGCCCAGATTTAGTGTCTAGGACTCATTCGCCACCTTGGGAGAATGATTCCCACCTAGGTATTTTTGGCCCCGTTGTAGGTTTCACACATTTCTAGACATTTTTCATTCTTGGTCCCATACATTAAGTATGATGGGACTCATTCGAAACCTTGGGAGAATGAGTCCCATGTGACAAAAATTCAAATTTAATTCAAATTTCAGGTGGGATTTTATTCCCCTAGATCTAATGTCAGCTTGTAGTGTTGTAATTTTGGGAATTCTTGCATAATTAAGTATAAATAAAAGGTTCTTTCACTCATAATGATCACCTATCATTCAAGAACTCATAAGAGATCATTAATCATTTACAAGATCATTCAAGGCATTTCAAGGGTAGATTATCAAGCATTCAAGAGCATTCTTCAAGCATCAATCATCATGTCAAAGATTGCATTCTTCATGTTTGTTATTGTGCTAACAATTTTGTGGTGTAGCGCGTTCATGATCCAAGCAAGCATTGCATTCAAGATTAAAATCATTCAAGCAATAGTCAAGAAACTCATCCATTGTAGGCATTTCAAACATTATTGTATCACTTAATTGCAAGGGTTTCGTGAGTTGCAACATTTCTATTTGTTCATTCATCATTCTCCTTTCATATTTGTTTTTATTTCAAGGTTTAATTACCAACAAGGGGTTTAACCAAGGAAAACCCCTATTCACTAACCCCCACAACATTTTTCCCTCTTCTTATGTGTGATTTGCATGGTTAGGATGCAAATTTTCCAAGAGGAAAAGTAAGAGAAATTTTTTCAAAGTTGTCATCAAGCCTTGGAGAAGCTTGGTGAAGGGCTATAGGTGGAAATTTGTAGTTTTGGATACAAAAACTATTCAGGAAGAATAGAGTAGACCAAGAGGCATAAAATCTAGTATAAAACTTCCAGAAAAGCAGAAGTGGAATGATTCACCACTATTGGTGAATGAGTCCCATTGTATAGGCTTGTAGTGTCAAAAAAAGAGTCCTTCAGCTTTTTCACACTCGTTTGGGGTCCTCCTTGTGGATTTTTGCTTAATGTTTCCCTCATTTAGTGTTGTAGTGTGGATAACACATTCATATTAGGTCTTGGGCCCTTGTGAACTAATGGAATTTAATAGTGCCTTACAAAAGTGTTGTGAAGTATTTTAACACACTTTTACACTTTTCTAGGGTTTTATCAATTAACTAAGCATAATAAACATAATATTAATCACAATTAATCTTAATCTTGCCTTATTTGGAGTGTTGTAAAGTATTGTAATACACTTTCACATTCCTCTAGGCTTGTCATTAATAATTGGGCTTGCTTATGCTTTAATTGGCCCTATTTTGTATCCACAAGCCTCATTTATTGCATCATTTTGAGGATAATCTTGACACTAATCAATAACCAATCAAAATTCAGGTGTTTCTAGCTTGTGTGGCCCAGGTTTAGTGTCTGGGACTCATTCATCATCTTGGGAAAATGAGTCCCACCTAGGTCGTTTTGGCCCCGATGCAAGTTTCACACATTTCTAGACACTTTTGATTTTTGGTCACATACATTATGTGTGATGGGACTCATTTGCCACCTTGGGTGAATGAGTCTCGTGTGACCAAAATTCTAATTTAAATAAAAATTTTGGTGGGATTTTATTCTCCTAGATCTGATGTCGGCTTGTAGTGTTGTAATTTTGGGAATTCTTGCATAATTAAGTATAAATAGAAGGTTCTTTCACTCATATTCTCACCTAGCAAATATTACAAGCTTTCAAGAGTTTATAGGAGATAATTGAGCATTCACAAGATCATTCAAGGCATTTCAAGGGTAGATTATGAAGCATTTTAGGGTAGCATTCAAGCTCTAATCATCATTTCAAAGATTGCATTCTTCATGTTTGTTATTATGGTAACGATTGTGATGTAGAGTCCATGATTCAAGCAAGCATTGCATTCAAGATCAACATCATTCAAGCAAGAATCAAGAACCACATTCATTGCAACCATTTCAAGCATAATTACAATACCTTATTGCTAGGGTTTGGTGATTTGCAACATTTTCTTTTGTTCATTCATCATTCTCCATTTACATTTGTTTTCATTTCAAGGTTTAATTACCAACAAGGTGTTTGACCAAGGAAAGCTCCTATTCACTAACTTTCACAACATTTTTCCCTCTTCTTATGTGTGATTTGTAGGGATAGGTTGTAGATTTTACAAGAAGAAAAGTTGGAGAAAATTTTTCAAGTCCCTAAAAGTTATCATAGTTTTCATCAAGCCTTGGAGAAGCTTGGAGAAGACTTACAGGTGGCATTTTGCAGTTTAGGATCCAAAAACCATTCAAAAAGAGAAAAGAAAACCAAAGGGCATAGAATCCACATCAGAACTTCCAAAAAATTAGAAGTGGACTAATTCACCACTATTGGTGAATGAGTCCCATGGTACATGCCTGAAAAATATTTTTGCAGATCTGGATACCCTTTTGGATGAAACCTGCTCTAGTGCATTTTCCCCAAAACTTGACCGATTCTCCCAGGTTGGTGAATGAGTCCCAGTCAACTTCAAGAATAGATGTTTTAGTGATCCAAAACTCCATTCTATCTTCTTTAATCTTTCAGGTGAACACTTTTAGTCTCATAGGTTTTTACTGCATTTTGTTCATCTTTTTAAGTCATTTACCATTTGTTTTCATATCACATTGTGTTTTGCATTTCATTATCTTTTCCAAGTTTACACTTGGTGGTGAGCTCCTTATTAGACATCATTCAATCCCTAAAACAACCCCTTTTCCATATTTCAATCTCCTTTGCATTGAAATCTCAATGGTTTGTTCTTGAGTGATGAGTAAGAAAATTGTCTCTCCTTTTACTGTTCAAAACCCTAGAAGTGAAAGAGAGCCCCCACTACTATTTTCTTCTTTTCATTTTGGTGAACTTGCATATAGAACATCATATTTCTGATTTGGAGTGCCTTTACATCCTATATTTAGGTTGCATTGATATTCCATTAGAGTTTGCATTGGTTAATTTGCATTCTAGGGTTTCAAAATTAGAATTAGTGAAAAGTTCATTTAGCTTGCATTTTTGCACTTAAATTCATTGAAAATCAGTAAAATTTTTCATTTGCATCTCAGATTTGCATCAGAAAAAATAAAATCATAAAATTTAATTCAAAAATTCTAAAAATTTTCAAAAAAAAATCATATTACCAAGCACTTGTAATGGTTTTATTACCTATTGAACTAGGCCCTATTACTTTGCATACCCTATTATACATAATTTAAATTCATAGTAGAACATTGACTTAGTCTTGTGTCGATCTGTAGAGGATTTTGCTAACATATTCACCAAACCTTTTATTGAGAGTAAGGCCATTCATCTAGTTGTTGGGACCCAATTACCTTATACCCACCTAAGCTACACTTCAAGGAAGTTTTAGTGTAGAATATTCTTACAATTTTATTTTTTATAGAATATTGTCATAGATATCTCCTATTTTGATATTTTTCCTTTTTTGGAGATAATCTTGCTTAGGTGTAACTTTTTAGCTTTTTCTTGCTTGAAGTTGCATACCACTTTTTAAGTTTGTGATTTCTCTACTTTAAACTATAAATGTACATCTTTACATGATTTTATTCATACCACATCATTGAGATTTATTCTATTATATTTGTCTTCTCCATCTTCATCTTGCATACTTTGGTTTTATAACTTGGTAGGGCATATGATTTTCCATCATTCATGGCTCAATAGTGCCACTATTTTTTGTAAATATCCAAGTTTTGACAGTTCTTCCCATATACTAGGGTTATTACCATTATCAAATATTTTTATTTGATGAGTAAATTTTGAACCTTAATGTAGTTTGGATTTGAAAGCACACATTTTTATCATTTATTTTCCTTTTAGTTGTCCACAAAAGTCAAAAGGTCAAAATATGGGTTAGATTTAGGCAAACCTTGAAATATCCCCAACAATTTTTTCTATCTAATTCCACTTGTAGGTTAAGATGATTTTGAAACCAGAGCTATGTCTTTTGAATTATTTTTGAGTGATTGGTGAAGGATGATAGTGCAATGTCAGGAAATCCATGTGATACACTACCATCTTAGATAGACAGCTTCATCCTCTATCTCTAGGTTCTTATTAACATTTATTTTTATCATTTGACAAAATATAATTTTATTAGTTCTTATACTTTTTTTAAGTTAATATTTTATCAATTTCTTTAGAAGTTTATATTTTAAAAATGACATAACTTCAGTCTAGGAACTTCCATTTGGTCATGTTTAGTTAATCTTGAGATAGATGAAAATAATTCACCATATTTGAGGTGAAATATAGATTTTGTTGTTAGAACAAGCATTTTAATTAAAAACAAAAGTTTATTTATTTTACATAGGTAGGAAAAAATCTATAGGAAATTAGTATAATCTAATCTAAATAGTAATCTAGGATGAAATCTCTTACACAAGGTCAAAACAAAAATTCTAAGGTTTGATAAATTGTATAACATGATTAAAAAACAAGGGACCATTTTTGAGGTCATATTTCTATCTTCCATCCTTGAGAAAATATTTTAATATCTATTACTTGCTAATATAATTTTATGTCACTTTATAGCTACCAATTTTTTTGAACACACTTTCTCGAGAAGGGAAGAGAATATTTTAACTTCATGAACTTGTAGACTAGGTCATTTTTAAATGTTATACACATTATCTAATATAAAACATTGATTGCTAGACAAACCAAGGTGATCTTGAATCTTCTATAAATAATGATTAAAACATGGGTATTTATCTCAAACTTGAACTAATTTATTTCCTTCATGAGGAATCTAGTAGTGTTTATAAGTTGTATAAGGAAGAGAAATTATTGGAATATATATTCATTTGAATGAATAATGAATGGGGATAAGGATAAATTGAAATAGTGCCCATAGAGGCTAGTATTGTATACAAAAATAAAGAAAGAATAACTAAAATCTACTTGTTGTAAATGTCTTAATTTTTTCAAAAATTCTCCACCTTCTTCACATAACTTTATATTTTAATAATGCACATTTATAAGTTTTATTTATTAATAATTTTTAAATTTTATATATAGAGATTTTATATAGACCAAAGAATATAATTCCCTTACTAGCATACCTACTTATTTATATAATAAAAAATATAAACATATAGTTTAATGAATCAAATATAGATAATGCATGTTAACATATTTATACATACATAACTTTATAACTAAGAAAGTGCATATTGATACAAATTCAAATCATTACTGAAGTCTAGTAAATATTGTAGACATCTAAAATTGATTATATATTTTCATCTTATCATTTCATCATTATTCTCATCAATTCTTAATTTAATATTTTTATCATATCTATATTAATTAAATAATTTTAATTATTTTATCAATTCATCACTAATCATTTTCCCTCCATCATTAATTAAAATTAAAATTTATCTTGGTCCTCTTTAATTAAATAGTTTTTAAAAAGTATTTAATTAACACTCTTCTTTTAAATAAATAAAAAAATAATTTATTTAAATTAAATATATTTTTTTATAATTAAATATTTTTCAATAAAATTATTTGATTAGCTAACACTCCTCTTTCTTTAGGTTTTGGTCCCTTAACAATACCTATTTTGTAGGCTCATATGGTACTCTTATGTATCTATGTATTTTCACTTTATATAATATTAATAGTTGAGGCTTTTAGTCTTTTATCTAAAAAAAAAATTATTTAAACCAAATATTTTCCCCTATAATTAAGTAATTTTCAAAAATTATTTAATTACCTAACATTTCCCATTTAAATAAATTAAAATATTTTATTTAAATTAAATATTTTCCTATAAAATAAATAAATAAATAATTTATTTCTCCAACTATCATTTTGAATTAAATAAATCTAATTAATCTAATCTTTCCCTCTTTCATCAAAATTTAAATATTGGGTCTTATCGTATATTAAATTTTCATATCCATTGATCTTTCTAATTAATCTCCAACATTGATCAAACATTAAGTGGAGCATATAAATAAGAAGATTTTATTCATTCATATCCTATAGCATTGTTGTTATCAAAATCTCATTAGCACTCTCATTATCAAATCTTAGCACTTTTACTATCAATCATGAAACCTTCATTCTATCATGTTGATATCAAGGTTATGCTAAAATTCTAAGAACAAATCTACATTGAGCATTTAGGTATTTATCAAAGAAACAATAGAGCATTCTAAGGTCTTTGTTATGGTACTATTGTTTATCATTTGATTTTATGCATAGATCTTAGGTTTTATTGAGTGATCATTGAAATGTAAATTTTGCACTTTTATTGCATTGTTATTATTTGTGATTCACATTTTCATCATCTACAAATATATTTATAATTATTCTATAAAAATATTAATGAATTCAACAAAATTAAAATAACTAAATTATAATATAATCAATTACAACCTTTTAAACTAAACTTGCAATAAGAATATTAGATATATCTTTATTGAAAACATATGTTCACATGATTGTATATGTACTAATCATTTCTAAAACCATGTATCATTTCTACTATATTTGATGAAGTATCTATTCATACATAGAACCTCTTTTTCCATCATATAAACACAAATACATATAAAGAAATATAAAATAATATTAAAATATTAAAAAGATAAATATAAAAAATAATTTTAATATATAATTTAATATGATCTTGTCAATGTTTAATCTAATAATAATTATATATTAAAATTTTGAAAGAATGTATTATGAGAAAAAAAAGGAAAATTTTACAATTGTCACATAGTATTCTACTAAAAAAGAGAGGATACATAGTATTCTACTAAAAAAGAGAGGATAAATGATAAATGATAATTAATTCTTGAAGATTTCATAGTGTAGAGGAGAATCACATTTTCCTATTAATATGCATGATTTAGTTTGTTGTATGTTTCTATTATAACATTATATTAAGCCTTGTTTCATTTATATTAATATTAAGGTTTTTTTTGTTGAGTTTTCAAGCATCTTTGATTTTTTTATGGATATAATATAAATTCAATGATCTATACAAATTAGAACTTATAAGATTTAAATAATTTTAATGAATAGAAAATAAAAATTTAATAATTAGAAAATAAACATACATAAAAATATATGTTTAAATTATTTTTAATGTATAATTTGATCGATGATATAAATTATTTTTTTAGTTTGAAAGAATGAATTTTTGAATACTACATTTATAAAATTCATAATGTGAAATCTAACCATATTTTATACATGCTTTCGTAAGATATATGCTTAATATCTTATCTTGTTTTGTCTTATGCATTATCTCTGCTTTTAGTATCTTATTATTTTGCAGCCTATTATCTAAAGTCAATAAATCACCGAATTTTCTGGTGCACACCATGATCCAGTGTGCGTATGGAATACACCGAAGAATTTTCCATGAGAAAACAATTACTTATTACATTTTGAAATAACATTACACTTTAACTGACGTGTGCAGTGCTAGTTATTGCATTTTTCTCTCCACTTAATGTTGACGTAGATTAAAGAAATCCTAAATCGTCATGATTTCTTAAAGCTTAAACAAACATAGCTCCATTTTTTTTTGTCAATATGATTCATGATCTTAACACGTAATCTTGCCTCTAATACTACGATTAAACAAGAATAGGATTGAGAGGAATGCCTATGGACTGTGATTCTACTGGTTTTGGCCACATTCATTAATTTTTTCCCATAAAATCAGTATGACAATGTTTTGTGCCCTTGCTCTTCGCCATGTGATGATCAATTACGCCTACCTTTCTAAAAGCTTTTCTTACTTATGATTTGGGTGTTATGACTTTAATATCGGCTGTTACTTGAGAGGAAGAAAATTTATATGGATTAGAAACAGTAACAGGTTGAAAACTTAAAGAAAATTAATCCGTGAATGGTGGATTTGCACATGGTAGGATACCTTTCGGGGACTTCTTCCTCTCTTAATTCTACGATTTTTTTGTTTATCTTTTCAGCTCTCATATGTATTTAAAGCAATCTGGTGGGGCATTTTTTTCTGAACATAGCTTTGTGTCGTCCATAGTGTGGAGCTTCAAACACAAAAGGAAAATGTCTTCGACCAGAAAGGTTTATGTTATGTTTGTTGTGGTATTAGCTGTGCTTGGCATGAAGGATAAGTGTATGGGAGCAAGAGCGGTCAGAAACAAAGCACTACTTCGCAGAACATTGATTGCTTCCAACTCCACCGGAGATTCGAACGTGGTGGACGTTACAACATTGGGTGCCAAGGGCGATGGAGTCACAGATGACACCAAGGTAACCTTTATATCTAAACTTCTATTCAAATACATAGAAGCTCATTTGTTTTTACATGGTCTTATTTACAACTGTACATTGAGTTTTGATTTAACAGGCATTTCTGGCGGCATGGGAAGCAGCGTGTGAGAATGACTCGGCTACACTACACATTCCGGTTGACTATCGATTTCTAGTTGGGCCTCTCACCTTCTCCGGACCCTGCAAATCGAACATCGTATTTCAGGTATGCTATTTAAATAATGACATGCTGTTAGAATCCAAAAGAGAAGCCAAAAAATATCTGAAATCATTTTGTAATTGAGCAGGTTGATCGAAGTGTTATCGCACCAGTGAATTCAGGGACATGGGCATCTAAACCGTTGGAATGGATAAATTTCTCAAAACTCAACGGTATTACTATCGCCGGCAGGGGCACTTTTGACGGACAAGGGGCAGCGTGGTGGAAGCTTTCCCAATCAGAAGTTGAGGTAAATCCTAATTTAGAAATAAACACAACACGTCATTCTATTTGCAATATTATGTACTCCACGGCTACGGATTCAAAAGGCGTCGGGATTTTGTATGTTTCAGGATAGTAGCAATGGAGGAAGCAGTTTACCAAGTGTGAGGCCAACGGTGAGAAATGACAGGGAGAAATGTTACAGAAGCAAATCTTTTTTTCCCTCTAATTGTTTTCTTTTAATTCTAAACTAGCTTGCGCTGGAAAATAGATACTTTTCGTTTATTAATAAAAGTACCATGCTCATATGTAATTCGAAATCTGGGCAGGCATTGAGATTCTATGGAAGTTCTGACGTGAGCGTGCAAGGTATAACCATACAAAACAGCCCCCAATGTCATCTCAAGTTCGACAATTGCTTTTCGGTTGAAGTCGTTGGCGTGACAATCTCTTCCCCTGCAGATAGCCCAAATACAGACGGAATTCATCTCGAGAATTCTAACGATGTTGAGATACACAATTCCTCTATGGCATGCGGTAGGTCTACACATTAGGATTCCTAATAATCACTTCAGTTTTTTCATTTTGTCAATGTTTATAGTAAGCATGTTTGTTGAATGAACGAACAGGGGACGACTGCGTGTCGATACAAACAGGTTGCTCAGGCATCCGCGTTCACAACATCAACTGCGGCCCTGGTCACGGTGTCAGGTACTCTTAATAACCTCACTAGCTATTTATTCTTCTTTTAATTGGTTTCAGTAACTTAACTGATATCTTTTGTGTAACTGATGTCAGTATTGGAGGACTTGGGAAAGAAGGAACGAAGGCCTGCGTTTCTAACGTAAGCGTCTATGATAGCAACATCCACGATGCTTCCAACGGCGTTCGGATCAAAACATGGCAGGTCTGTTGACAAATCCATTTTGAAACTTGATATAGGTCTACCAATTGTAAAATTGAAGTCTAGAATTCGACATGGTGTGGTTGTTCATGACTACTTTAAATGCAGGGAGGAGCTGGACAGGTGAAAAGCGTATCCTTCTCCAACATACAGGTTTCCAACGTACAAGTGCCCATCAATATCGATCAATATTACTGTGACGATAAGCCCTGCAGCAATCAAACCTCAGCGGTATTTATATCAGACGTCACTTACGAGAAAATCGCTGGCACGTACGTGGAAACTCCAGTTAATTTGGCTTGCAGCGACGATGTGCCGTGTACTGATTTAAAGTTTTCTGGTATTCAGCTTCAGCCTGCTGATACAGATGAGAAGAATCCCTTGTGTTGGAATAGCTATGGAGAACAACAAACAGGTGTCGGGTGCCTGAAACCTGGAACCCCATCCAATGACCCTGCTCGCACTCAATCCGCCAAAGATAAATGCTAAAGCTAATTAACGGGACACCCGTTTGTGAGTTAAATGCTAGTCTGAATGTTCATTTGTCGACTGACATTACCCAAGTATTTTAACCCACACAGGTTACGATACAATTGTGACCATTTGTCAATTCTATGACGCACTTAAAGGGATTGCTTATAAATGACACTTCTCTTGTAACGGCAAAACTTTCTTTCCATAAGATGCTGCAATCTTCAAATGAATATTTCACTAAGCGTTGATAGTTTTTCAGTCATCCGAAGATCACTCGGGATCAGCGAGGGTACAATGTTTATTTTCCATCCCCTTTTATCTTTTAGACTTTTCTTCTCTCCTCTCTCTATCCATCTTGGCGAGAAGTGGCAACAAATGAGAGCCATATTGGCCCTGGGTCCTCCCTAGCCTAATTATATCTTTCACAACCATCCCATCTCTTAGCAAGGACCGCAATGTAGCTTAAGCTCCTATTAATAATATTTCTGTATTGTGAAAAAATGGATTAAGTATTTGCATAATTTGGATAAAGAAGTAAATATCAAAGTAATTGAATAATTAATGATTTATTTTAATACAGTGTTTGTTATGAATGAATAATAGAGCTTGAGTATTTTTTTTTCATTTTAAAAAGTAATAGTATGGAAGGTAGCATCTTGAGGTAAACCATGTCTTTTAGGATTGTGAATAAAGATTTTGGCACCTGAATGGATTTCTAGCACTTCTAGGGTTTTTCATTTAAAAGGAGAAAGATGGACCAAAATGCAATGTACACATTCAAAATTAATGTAAGGATGGATGCAATATGCCTAATTGCAATTTCCTAATGCAATAAATTGAAAAAGAAAGGTGATTATTAATGTTAAACTTAAGAAATGCAAAGTATTTGAAAACACAGTGATGTATACAAAAACACCTAAGAATGCAAGTAAACAATGACATAATTAAACAAGACTGGAGAGCTGCACCTGGAATCTGAAGTCCAATGCAGAGAGGCTCTGGAATCCTGTAGAGCTCACTAGAAATGTTGACTAGGACACTTATGCCAAACTAGACGACTTAGTCTAGTTTTAGGGAAAATTTGTCGGAACATGAATCTGTCAAATGGATATCCAGAAATGTAGAAACCACTTTTCAAGCGTAGCAATGGGACTAATTCACCACAAATGGTAACTTAGTCCACCTGGGAATCTCGAAAAATTTGGGCTAGGAATCTATAGCTTTTAGTTTGCACTTCCTTTCTTGACAGGTGTCCAATCCAAATTCTGCAAAAAATGGGCTGAGAGGTCTCCAAGCTTCAATTAACGTTTTGTTGACTTTGATAACTTTGACAGATTGTTGACCACTTTTTTTTAACATCAAACTCTTTGACAAATCTACATACAAGACCTACAAACACACATGCAAAGAGGGGAAAAAGGGTTAAGGGTTAGAGTATAGGGGTTTGCCTTGGTCAAACCTAGATTTGGTAATCAAACCCTAAATAATGAAATGAAATAGAAAGAGAATGATGAATAAATAACATGCAATGTCACAAACTCACCAAACCCTTGATGTTGAAATCTGAAGATATGCAATGAAGTGCTCCAATGGATGACTTGATAATGCTTAAAGATGCCTGAAAATTGATTGAATGATGAATTAGGATGCTTGAAGATGAATTAGGTGAATGTGTGGGTTTAAAATGAGAGCAAAAAATCTTTATTTAAACTTGATTTTCTAATATTTCCTGAAAATAACACATCATAGGCCAACCTCAAGGGTAAGAGAATAAAATCCCGCTAGAAAATTGAAATTATTTTGATTTTTGTGCCCAATGGGAATAAGTCGCCCCAGGTACTGACTTGGTCCCACCAAGGCAATTTTACTGGGTGTCAGGGATTGAAGTGCATTTAATGTTGTTTAACGAGAATATTCTAAAAAATACACTTAAGTATGGCCGAAAAGTGCATTAAGGGGTCATTTAAACATAAGAAAGGGTCAATTTAGTGATGACAAGTTTAGAAAAGTTTGAGAGTTTGTTACAACTCTTTACAACACTTTGAAATAAGATTTGGTAAGTGATAAAAAGGGGTTATTTAAGTGAATTATAATGAAAAGGTCCTAGAAAAGTGTGAAAGTGGGTTACAACACTTCACAACACTTTTACAAGACATCTTAGAATTCTTAATGATTCCCAAGGGTCCAAGACCTAATGTGAATGTGTTGACCACATTACAATATTAAATCTAGGCAAAATCAAGCCAAAATCCACTAGGAGGGCCTAAACATGAGAAAAAGTAGAAAGGTTACTTTTTCCATGTCCAGAAGGATTATGTTCAATTTCATTATGAAGATCATTGAATCTTTGGAAGAAAAGTATTAATTATTTAGTTTCACTTAATTTTTAATATATACTATGTGTAAATAGTGATCATTATATAAGTGGGGACTAATAATATATAACATCATAACCTATTTTTCTCAACCTACTTGTAAATATCCTCACTTGATAGATTGCTAAGGTACATGTCATAGGTTGAAGGGAAATGTAGCATGTTTATATTCTTAATATCACTACACCCTATAGATGGAAAAAATGGCGCTCATTTTGTGTTGTGTGGATGACGTCTCCCGCAACCTGTGAGGCCATGGTACATGGTCATTTCTTGTCTTGGATGCATATTCTGGTGATTAGATCAGGCGTGGTTGAGTGTGTGCCATAGGAAAAATTACCCTCTTTCTTGACATGGGAATAATTCATGATAAATTGGACTTAATGAGGCCTTGATTTAGTGTTTTGAGGCATTTTATGCATCCACACTAGGTCTTGGACCCTTGAAAATTGAATAACATGCTTTTATTGATGTCTTCTAAAAGTGTTGTAAAGTGTTGTAAGATAATTTCATGCTTTTCTATACTTAATAAACATATTTCTCTCTAATTCAACATTATAAAACATATTTAACTACATCTTCACATCAATCTAGAAGGCTTTTAACTTAAACTTAATGATAAACTTGTGTTGTAATGTGTCTTGCACATTCACATTAGTTTTTGTGCCTTCCTAGGCTATGCAGACCTCATTCTAGTGTTGTAAAGTGCATTTAATCACACTTTCACATTGAATTTTATGTCCCAGGCTCTAATTGACCTTTACATCATCACTAATAGGCCCCTATTACCCCATATTATGCATCTCAAGGCTTAAATTGATCAAATATTTGACAAAGTTGCATTTAAAACCTTATTTCCTTATCTCTTGGCTTCCTAGCTATTAAATTGGCCCCTATGGGGCCCATTAACCATGCATGGTGAATCAATTCCATCCAAGTGGGACCCATTCACCATGGGTGGCAAATGAGTCCCATTTGGCCAAAATTTTGACCTTTGAGCAGGAAAAAAGTAAAATTTAAGTTTAATATTACTTCATGTCGGCCTATGATGAGGTATTAATGGGTAAAATAGGTGAATTTACTATAAATATAAGTCTTTTAACTCATTTTAACATCTCTTTTATCCATTCTTCATTATTCATCCACCAATCTTCCATCTCAAGTCAAGCAACTTAGGGTTTCATCATTGCAAGTCACCAAGATATCAATTTTCAGACATTCAAGGGCATATTCTTCATCTTTTGTTACAAAATTTCAAGATCAATCTTCATGGAAAGGTAATCATCTCCATAATTTCATGTTCCATTACATTCTTTCATTATTTTGGTTTAATTACCTAAAAGGGGTTTGACCAAGGCAAACCTCCATGCCTTAACATCCAACTTTTCTCTCTTTTCTTATTTTTTTGTAGATTTAGGACTCTTGGAAGATTGGAAATCATTGAACATCAAGTTGAAAAATGTTTCTCAAGTCTTTTATTCATTCAAAAAGTCATAATATCAACAAAAACTCATTTTTTAGGCCCGTAAATCAGAGTTTCAGAAGCGAACACCTCTAGGAAGTCAAAGTGTAGATCAATAGCTCTGAATTCCACTTTTGAATATTTAGAAATTAAAAAGTGGACTCATTCACCATGAGTGGTGAATGAGTCCCACTTCCAGGTCAATTTTGATTTTTTTAATTTTTAGATAGCCTTTTGTCTAAAACAGGTTTCAACTCAGTTTTGTAGAATTGGGACTAATTCGCCCATAATGGAAAATGATTCCCACCAGGCTTGAAAATCAACATCAGTAGCATTCCAGAATCCATTTCTATTCCTCATCCATATTCTAGGTGCACACTTTCAGTTTGGTTCATTTTTGTTAAGTTTTGAATTAATTTCTTGTTGATTTCTGCATAACACAATGTGTTTTCAAACAAGTTCCATTTCAATAGTTTAGCATACTTAATCAATCAATTTTATCATCTAGTTGCATAATTTAGATCATTGCATTTAGTCTTAACTTCATCATGTACACATCTTAATTTGTGTGAACCTAGGTAGACTTTTGAGTGGGGTTTATCTCTCTCCTTTTAGGTGAAACATCCTAAGAGTGCAAGAGTAGCCTATAAGCCCTACCCAAAAATGTATGGTTTAGAGTATTTTATGTTGGGGGAGGGGTTTCTGTTACTCTCGAGGGGTGTTCTTTTATTTTTTCTTTCCAATTTTCTTTTCTCAGCTGTGTTTTGTGGAGGGGTTATTGTGTTGTGTTTTGGGGCTGGTGTTTGCTGAGTGTATTGTTTCTTATTTTCTCTCTGCTCTCTTCCTTTAGTGTGGTGATTCAAGGCCCTTTCTTTGGGCTACTTGTTCCTTTCTATTGGGTGGTGTAGTTGCAGAGTGAGATTTGGTTCAGCCTTGGTCTCTTTGGCTATGGAGCCTTTCAAAAGACTCTCAAATGGTGATGGGCCTTCCTCAATGGGGGGTTTTCCTAGAATTAAAAAGGTGAATGGTTGTTTGGAGCGAAGCCTAGATTGCTCCATTTTGGTAATTTAGCTATACTTCATTGCGTAAGATGTTACTTGAGCAATCATGCTCTAATTTATAAATTCATGGGTCTTCGCCTTTCTTTGCCGGTGTTGGAATCTTAGACCCATTGGGTTTGGAATCCTAAAGGAGATATGGATATAATGATGGCTACCAATAATTATTTTTTGGTTGTTTTTTGTGCATGGTGGATAGGAATAAGGCTTTTGAAGGTGGTCCATATTTCTACAATTAGATTGGGCTCTTTATCAAACCTTGGTATGAGGGTTTCAACTCTATTGAAGAACTTCCTATGTGGGTTCTAGTTTGGATTTGGTTGTCTCGGCTTCCATTGGAATTATGGAGAAGTGAAATTTTGCATATATGATTGCTCAACTGCTTGAAAAACCAGTTAGGCCTGCCCAACAAACTCTAGATAAGAAGGTAATCTTATATGCTGGAATTTTTGTTGAAGTTGATTTAAACAATCCTTTTCCCAATTCTATGGAAGTTTGTGTCGAATCCTCTTCCTAGATTCAACAACTTGATTATGAAACTCTCCCTTTTTGTTGCCATTCTTGTTATAAATATGGGCATCTATAAAGGAGATACCCTCATTTTAACCATTCAACTATTGCAACTAATGTTTCTTCTAAGTCTACTCCTAAAAATGATAATGGGAAGGCTCCTATGGTAGATGGGGCTATAGATATGGAGGGATTTGTTCTTGTTAAACCTCGTAATAAGGGGTGGGGTCAAAAGTGAACTCTAAAGGATAGACAAAATGATGGGATCTTTAATCGGTTTGATGTTTTGGATGAATTGGTTTAGGAAGAGGGTATTCCAATTGGGATTCCTTCTAGTTCTAGCTCACTAGAAGTGGTCTTGCAAGAGGATAAAGAAACTAGAAATCAAAACCTAGCTAGGGTGAATTTGCAAGTTGATTAGATGGAGGTTGGTTAGTTAGAAATGGATGCTCTTGTCTAGCTACAAGATGCCTCCACTCTTGTTGGATCTACAGCCTCAAAGGATGATATAGTTGTGCTAGTTTCTTTTCCTTCACAAGGGAAAGAGTCTTTGGATTTAGGAAAAAATGGTGGGGTTATGCAAGCTTTGGGCTTGTAACAAAAGCCCTTAAAAGGGGGACCTCACATAAAGCTTCTAAGGTGGGTCGCAAGAAAGACCTTGAGAAGATTAAGTTGATGGGTGAGACTTTGGTGGAATCTAGGTTGGTTAAAACCCTAGAATCTCATTTCTCTCATCCTCATAAATGATTATTATTTCATGGAATGTGAGGGGTTTGAATATCCCTCCTAAACAAAAGGCTATTTGTGAGATGATTGGTGTTCATTCTCTTGATATTGTATTCATTCAAGAAATTAAGTTATCAGTGGATGGTATGTTGAATAGAACCTCTAGTGTTTGTCCTCATGGGTGTTGTTAGTGTGTTTGTGCTTTTAGTAGCTCGAGAGGTGTGGCTTCCTTGGGATCCAAGAAAGATTGTTCGTCTGTACTAGATTTCAAGACGTTCTTCTATCTCTATGATTTCTTCTAGTTTATAATCTGGAGAATATTGTATTTTTCCTAATGTCTATGCTCCCACTAATTTGATGGGTAAGTCCCAACTTTGGACTCAACATAGTTATGTTTGCTCTCTTGTTCCTTGGCATCCATGGATCTTGGCTAGATATTTTAATGTTGTTTCTTGTTTAGAGAAGAAAGGGGGTATTGTCAAGCTTGACCCTACTACTTTTCTTCTTTTAGACAACATGGCTAGTTTGAATCTTATTGATGTGAAACCTAATAATGGCATTTTCACTTGGAATAATTGAAGGTGTGGTGATGATATTATTTCAGAGAGGCTTCACAGGTTTCTTGTCTCCTATTTTTGGGTTGGCAATAGTTGGAATACCAGCTCTGAGATTCTAGATTAGCATGGTTTAGACCATTGGCTGATTAAAATTTCAATTGCTCCTTTTAGAGCCCACAAGAACCCTTCTTTCAAGTCCCAACTCATGTGGTTACATGATCCTTCTCTCCATGAGTGGATGATTGACTGGTGGCATAGGGGGAGACTTGCCTATGGTATACCCATATTTACCTTTGTCAAGAGATTGCAGTTTGTGAAATATATACTCAAGAAGTGGAATATACAATTTTTTTGGGAATCTTCATTACAATAAGTTGGTAGCTCAGGCTCATTTGGATTCTATCACCCACCAAATTTGTGATTTGGGTCTCATGGTTGAGTTGGGCAGGGAAGAGGCTTTGGAAACTAAGGCTCTTAAGGAATGGGAGCTAAGAGAGGAGATTTTTTGGAAGCAAAAGTCTTGAATTGATTGGATTTAGGAGGGAGATAAAAATATTGCCTTCTTCCATCACTTTGTTCCTGCAAGGATAAATGGTAATCTTATCAGCTCTCTTGTTTCCTTTAAGGGAGCTTAGCTTTTGTCTTAGGTTGAATTCTTCTGGGAGGCTTCTCAGTTCTTTTCAGCCCCTTTTACCGAGGATTCTCCCCCTATGAGTTTTGAGGAAAATTGTATTCTGGATTGTATTCCTTCTTTGGTTTCTTAAGAAATGAATGAGGATATTTTACAACCCATGTCTTTACAGGAATTGGAGACTACTGTGTTTCAAATGAAAAAGGTAAAGTCCCTGACCCTAATGGTTTTCTTGTTGAATTCTTTCAAATTTTTTTGGGAGATTATCAAGGTGGATCTCTTGGAGGTTGTTAAGGAATCTCAGTGGAATAAAGAAATTTTGAAGGCCATGAGCTCCACCTTTCTTGCACTTATTCTGAAGAAGAAAGGTGCATGTTCCTTGGATCAGTTTCGTCATATTACCCTATGCAATGTGGTGTATAAAATCATTACTAAATTGATTGCATAAAGGATTAAGCCTTGGCTTAATTCTATGATTTCCAATGAGCAAGGAGGATTTGTGGTAGGTAAGCAAATTTTGGATGGGGTTGTTATTGCTATAGAGGCTATTCATTCTATGGAAGTCTCTAAGGAAAAGGCTATGTTTATCAAATTGGATATGGCCAAAGCTTATGATAGAGTCAAAATTTGGGCCTAAATACAAAAGGTTCTCTTAGCTTTTGGTTTTGACAGAGAATGGGTTGATTGGATCATGAGTTGTGTGAATTCTACTTCCTTTTCAGTGCTTATCAATGGGGAGCCTTCTAATTTATTTGGAGCCTCGAGGGGTCTTCGGCAAGGAGATCCTTTGTCCCCTTAATTGTTCATTATTATGGATGAGGAACTGGGGAGGTTTATCAAGTCTTGTGTTAGTCATGGGTTGATTTAGGGGTGGTGTTGGGGTAACATTTTGTTGCCCCTATCTCACCTCCAATTTTTTGATGATACTCCTTTAATGGGTGTGGCCAAAATAAATGAAGTTGTGAATTTAAGGAAGGATTTGGATACTTATTTGGTGGCCTCTAGTGAAAATATTAATGAAAATAAGTCCTTTATTTATTTTTTCAATACTCCTTGGCTTATTCAGGCTAGGATTTATTAGATTATTTAGTTTCAAATTGGGACTCTTCGTATAGGTTATTTGGGGATTCCCCTTACTATGGATCCTCAGCCAATTTTTTTTTGACATGATTTCTTGAAAAATTTCGTAGGAGGGTTAGTCATTGGATTCACAAGTGGCTCTCTTTAGCGGGTTGTGTGGTTCTACTCAAATATGTGATTCAATCTCTTACTATTTATCGATGTTTTGTGCAAGTTGCTCCTGCGACATTTGTTATAGAGTTTGATGCCCTCACTCATCAATTCCTTTTGGTGTGTAATATTCTCAATTTGAACTGGAGTTTGTTGAAGTGAGAATCTGTTTGCAGGCCAAAGCAGGATGGGGGTCTTAGTCTGAAGTCTATTAGTTTGATGGGTTAGGAATTAGTTGCTAAGTTGTACTGACATTGGTGCACTTGCTAGGATCAAGATTGGGCCAGAATTCTTAATCATAAGTAACTCAGTGGGGTGAACTCTTATGATGTTCCCTGGTTTTTCCTCTAGGGGAAAGGGTCTATGATTTGGGATACTCTCAAAAGAGGAGCTAAGATGATAAAGCAGGGTCTTTTTTAAATTTACAATAAGGGCTCAAAGGCCCTCTTTTGGTATGATTCTTGGGATGCTTATCCCCCTATTATTTCTATGTTTCCCCATTTGCAACCTCTCTATAATAGTTTGATGAAAGCTTGTTAGTGTAAGGTGGAAAACTTCAAAACTGCTTAGGCCTTGGGACAGGTGGAGGTGTGGTATTAGCAGGATCCCCAAGAGTGGAATCTTGGGGGTACGATATAGGAGAGGAAAGAGCTTAATAGAATCTTGGTAGGTAGAATGTGTATTTCTCTTCAATACAAGAATATTTTGGCTTGGGGTCCTAATTCAAATGGTAGATTCTTTGTTTCCTCCAGATATATGGATTTGGATAGGCAGTTGTATGGAAAGGTTGGGGTCTCTTGGTGGAAGTTGGTCTAGAATAAATTTTTCTGGCCTAAGTGTAATTGTTTTTTTTTTTGGTTGTTCAAAATAGATGCCTTACTTGGGATGATCTATGGAAAAGAGGCTTCCGAGGGCCTTCCATATGTGTTTTATTCAATAATAGTGAAGAGTGCGCTTCAAATATATTCTTTCAGTGTCCTTACTCTAGAAGGATTTGGCATCTTTGGTGCGGGTTTTGTGGATATCCCTGTGTTAATTCCTCTTCTTTGATAGAGTTTTGGGAAAGCTTGGGGAGGCCCCCCACTAAGATGACTTTTCTTCACATTACTGGAATTATTGGCCCTACCTTTATTATTTGGCACCTTTAGCTGGAGATAAATAGAGGATTTTCCAAGATGTTCAGGGGGTAGGAGATTTTTTATGGAGAAAGATCTTCAACAAGATCCAGGAGACTATTTTAGCTAAATGTGACCTATCAATTTATGTGGATCCAAGTGATGTGTCGTTTGTGAGTAATTTGCACTTAGAGGGTAGAGGGCCTGATTTCTCTGCTAATAATAAACCTCGTCAAATCAAGAAGATTAATTGAGAGGGTCAGTGCCACCCTCCCCCTTAAGGAGTTCTAAAGATAAATATGGATGGTTCTTGTAGGGGGAATCTTGGGCATGCTAGGATTGGTGGTATTGGTAGAGATAGTAATGGAGGGGAGGTTTTTTTCTTTTCTATTTATAAGGGTCACCATTCTAATAATATCGTGGAGGTTCTTGTTATTGTTCATGCTATTAAAAGAGGGTGTTCCCTAGGCTAGAAGATGATTATTTGTGAATTAGATTCACAGATTATATAGTTGATATGCTAAATGAACAGAGATTTGATGGTGTTAATTAGAAACGATATTTTTTGATCAAACATATTGTGAATCTATGTAGTTCTTTGGAATTTGTTTATTTTTTTCATATTCCTAGAGAATGAAATGGGGTTCCTAATCTTCTGCTGAAGTGGGATTCTGAGCATGTGGAGAGGTGGTTTACTGATGATTGGAGACTTTTATCCTCAAAAGCTCTCGCTATCCCTTAACAATATAATAATGGAAGATTTTCACATGTAATTAGATTCATTGGGTTCCTTTGGGGACTTGTTTTATGTTCCATTGGTGGTTTTTTGGGTTGATTACATGTTGCTCTATAATGCTTCTTTGATTAAATAAAATTTTACCCCCTTTTTTCTTAAAAAATATCACTACACCCTACATAAATTAAAAATACAAGCCCTCAAATTAAAAAAAATATAACTCTCAAGTTTTGTACATAATAAAATTTTATTTGAGTTTACATTATTATAATATATGTTATGGGAGATTTTAACTCTAAGATAGTCTTAGAAGAAAATTTTCCTCATTGTTGACTTTTATTTCTGAACCATAGATTTTTGGGTAGGGCTTATAAGCTACTCTTGCACTCTTAGGATGTTTCACATAAAAGGAGAGAAATAAACCCCACACAAAAGATCTAGCTAGGTTCACTCAAATTATGCAATGTATGATGTTGTTTTGACTAAATGGAATGAAGTAAGTGCAATTGAATGATTTATTTGACTGATTATGTATGCAAAACCTAAGAATTATGCAATGTTGGAAAACATAATATGATATGCAAACATGAATTATGAATGAACAAATGCAAAATAGAAAGGAAGGCGGCTGATTTAGAGTACACTTGGGTAGAGAATGGGGAGTCTAGAATCTTCTGAATGCTATTTGAGATTACTAAAAATCACCAATGAGACTCATTCACCATTCATGGTGAATCAGTCCTGCTTCTGATGAAATCCAAAATCTGACAAAATCTGGATTTCCAACCTTAAGGAGTGACTCATTTGCCACTAATGGTGAATTAGTCCTCTCCCAAAATTTTGAGAAATTAGGGGGCAATTCTGCAACACCAAATTTGAGCTTGTCTGCTTGTCAGGTTGACAAAGTCATTTCTATAGAAAATAGACATAAAGTCTTCCCCAAGCTTGAAATGAGGTTGATTTGACTTCAAGCACCTTGTTGACTTGTTGACCACTCTTCAACACCTAAATGCTTGTTAAATCTACATACACAAGTCTACAAATACACATGCAAGGGGGGAAAAATGGTTGAGGGTTAGAGAATAGGGGTTTTCCTTTGTCAAACCCCACTTTGCTAATCCAACCCTTAATGAAATAATGGAATGAAAGAGAATGAAAAACAAATAACATGCAGATGCTATCAACTTACCAAACCCTTCTTGAAGAAAATTTGAAGATATATGTCAATGGTTGCTCCAAAATGCTTGATTAGATGATGCAAAGTGCTTGAATGCTTGAATGTGTTAGGAGATGTAAAATGAGGAGAAAAACACTTATTTATACATTCTTATGCCTTAGTAACCCAATGATACCTCATCATAGGATAACATCAAGTGATTTTGAATAAAAACCTGAAAAGAAATTTGAAAGTTTTTGAATTTAGAGCCAAGAGGGACTCATTCAGCACCCATGGCGAAAAGGGTCCCAATTTGGACTTGAAAGTGGATGTGGGGAATTGAGTCACATTTAATTATTTTTGTCAGGTTTACATTCAAAAATACACTTAATCAAGGCTTATAAGGGCATAAAGGAGTTAAATAAAGCATAAGAAAGGTGTAAATAGTGAGATTATGCCTAGAAAAGTGTGAAATCTTGTTACAAGACTTTACAACACTTCAAAATAGGACTTGATAAGTGATGAAAAGGTGATTTTTAGGTGAATTGTAATAAATAGAGTCTAGAAAAGTGTAGAAATGTTCTACAACACTTCACAATACATTCACAAGATGTCATTATTTGAATTTTAAGGACCTAGTGTGCATGTTCAAGCCACATTACATCAATAAATCAAAACAAAATGGACCAAATATCATGAAGAGAGACCTAAAAGGATATGAAAATGACAAGGGGCCATTTTTCTATGACACATTTAGTCCCCACTTTAGTGAGAGGATGAACTTGCTTCAAACTACCACTAAAGTAGCCATGCATATCGAGAGGGAGGTCCAAATGCTCTTATGTTAGCAAGATGGAATAACAACAATCAAGAGGGATAATCAAGCCCCCAGGATGAAGATCCCATGGAAAACTAAGCATAAGAACAAAGGAACACAAGTGTTGAAATGAAAGAAGAGAATCAGATGAAGCTTTGATCATTTATCTAACTAGTTGTGGATTAAATCTAGGTTGTTTGTTTGAAAGAGAGAATGCATATTCACTCTAGGGAGACAAAACTCATGGCAGTCGGCTAGGTGACAAAGCCCAAAAAGGTAAGATACATATGCTAGTTGGTATGCACTTACAAACACAAAGGTGGCTATGGGGAAAGTCGTGCCGCTAGATGGGCTTCCCGCTCAACCATATTAAAGTTACACCTCTTGATAAATTTAACAAGGAGCCACAAATGAAAATGTCAGTTAGTGCTTCATGAGACAAGTAAAGCTTCATATGCTTAGAACCCATGAACAAAAAGCAAGGTACCATAGGCATGCAAGTTGCATTATGCAAGGTGGAAAAATGTGCAAAGTGTAAAATGTAAAAATAAAAAGATGTCAAATGTAAAATAGGACAAGATGTTCAAAGGAGTATTGTTAAGTTATGTCAAGTTTGTCATTTAGGGGACATTGTGTCTAATGTCTCCAAGAGAGGACCAATCAAAGAATAAAATATTCACAAATTAGAGGATTTAGTGCATCACATTAGGCCACTAAGTGGAATGCAATACATATGCTAAGATATATCACAATTATGAAGGACATCACATCCAATGTCATCCACAAAGTGATGAATGCATCGTATGAAACGACAAGACCACACTAAGAATCAAGAATGCAAATGAAATTATGGTAATGTATGCCCCCCACTTTAAAGGAATTGCTACACACCATTCTGTGAGCAATTACTTTAAAGTAGTGAAGGAAAGAAAATGCAAAAAGTGAAAATAAGACATGAGAGCCAACTCGAAAAGCCCTATGCCAAGTCAATATGTTTCTAAGTTAGGTTGTGTCATGTCAATGAAAAGGAAAACAAAAGAAAGGGAGTTTCCCCCCAGAAACAAACACGCCAAAAACATAAGGGATCTATGGATTTGGGGTCAGTATGTTCATTGCTGCAATTTTTTGATTAAAGAGCTCAGAACTATCATCATTCCCCAAAGCACATAGAACTAGAAGAATGAAATAAAGAGAGCAAAAAAAAAAGACAAAGAAGGTTTGTTTTGGGTCAACATGGAAGAGACATTGTGGTCTTAATGCTTTGCATCATCCCCGAAAGGAAAATACAAGTGAAAAGAAAATGAAAACAAAAACGAAAAGAAAAAGCTTTTGGGTCAACATGAAAGAGACATTTCGGTCTCAATGCCTAGCATCATCGCTGAAAGGAAAAACAAAAGAAAAGACAAAAGGAAAAGGTCATTTTGGGTCAACATGGAAGATACATAGGGTGTCTCAACACTTTGTGTCATCCCTACAAGGAAAACACAAAAAAAAGGAATAAAAGGAAAAGGTCCAAGTTTTAGGTCAACATGGAAGAGACATAGCACGTCTCAACACCTTGCATCATCCCCAAAAGGAAAACACAAAACAAAAGACAAAAAGGAAAAGGTCCTTTTGGGTCAACATGGAAGAGACATAGGGCGTCTCAATGCTTTGCATCATCCCCAAAAGGAAAACACAAAACAAAAGTCAAAAATACAATGCACAACATATAGAAGAATAGAGGTACAAATAGAGGAAAAGTACAAAGAGAGAGAAAAAATCAAACACATGATACAGGGGAACACAATACACACATACAATCAAAGAAAAAAGGAAAAAGAAAAAGAAAAAGGAAAATGAATATAAAAGGCTAGGAAGAAAAATGCAAATCAACCATCTAACAAGTCATCCACCTCCCAATCATGCTCAGTGTATTGTGAGGGTGGTTGACTATACAAAGGAAGAAGTGCAAGTGTTGAACAAGGAGATGTACCAAGTTCCTCACTTGGTTGAGAAGATTTATCATTTAAGCTCATGGTAGATGAAAATAAAGAGTTTAGATCGTTATGCACTTCATCTATTTTTGCGATCTCCTCCTCCTCATCATCATCATAGAGATTGATTACAACGAGAGGATGAAGGGTGATTTCTAAGGATGCATCAAAATTTGTGGCTGTTGGATTGGTTCATTTTGTTGTGAGGGTTGGACTATACTATCTTTTGGTGCATCAAGAGAAAGAGGGTGGTCATCTATTGCTTTTGTCAAAGGTGGAGGTTGTTTTTTTTATTTTCTTCCATTCAAGATTGACGAGCAAGGAGACAACAATGATTCCTATGTTCCCTAGCATTGCAGTTGCATTTCATTTTTTTAAATTTTTTTGAGGTGTAAGAGCGGGTTGATCCATCATTGGCCCCTTTTATTTTGAAGGGGGGAGAATGGAAGAAATCGAAGAGGATGGGTCAATCATGTTCTCTTTAGCTTTATACATTTGTTTAATGTGAGGAGGCATGACAGGATTCGTTTCACTTTCTGTTTTTCATTTAAACGATGGAGGGGAAGTGTCTATGGTTGGGTGCTCAGGAGGTTGTATTGCTTGTTCAATGTCGGACTCAAGCTGAAGCATGGTTTCATCTAGAATAGGAGTGGAAGTGGACGGGGACCTGTTATGAAGAGACAACTTGGCTATTCATTTAGATTTGAACTTTTGATAGAGTATGAAAAATATATCTTTACAGAGGGTGATGGGTTCCATAGGTTTAGGCTAAAAGGATTCTAAGGAAAAATTACCTTTAGAAGATAAAAAATTAAAGCCACTATGGTGTATGGTAAATATTTCATTGCCATACAGAAACTTCAAACATTTGTGAACAACTGAGGGGATCACTTTCATTGAGTGGAGCCAAGGATGACCCAACCATAGATGAAATTGATCCAATTGTGGAATAATTGAAAATGTTACCTCTAAAGTTTTAGGTCCTATTTTTAAGGGGAGTACGATCGATTCGATCATAGGGCATGCAAAACTAGTATGTTTTCTAATTGATGTAGTTGGTTTATTATAGTGATCTTGATATAACTCATGTAATACTAAAAACTCTTTCATGACCACATTCTCGCCACAAGCGAGATCTATTAATATCCCATTGGTGGGCTTATCATAGATTCTGTCAGCTATGTAAAGAGGACCATTAGGAAGCTTTTGAAGTATCTCTTTGGAAGAAAAAAAATGATATCAAGAGTTTTGTTGATTGGGCTCTTATGAGGGATAAAATCTATTGCAACCACAAGTTCATCCATAGGATTAACTTGGGTAACATCTGGATTTATATAATGTTGTTCATTATTGGTATCAACATTCATTACATCATTTTTTGAAGGTTCAGTAGCCTTGAGAAATGAAATATTGTGTTTAGGCATGGGGTTGGTGAAAATTTGTAAATTTTGGTTAGGGGTTGCAACAAATTTATTGCCTTGATCATTGAAACCTACAATGGACAAACGACCTGAATCAATGAGGTCTTGAACTAAGTTTTTGAGATGCTTACATTGTTTGGTGTCATGGCCATTTTGGTGATGAAAATGGCAATAAGCATTTGGTTTAAAGGTGGGTGGTAAGTGTTTGGTGGTATCAAGTGGTTTGGCAGTGGGCAAGGTGATCATTTGTTGTTGGAGTAGTTGGTTCATTGTATTATGGAGGGTATTAGGTAAGGGAGTAAATTATCTCTTCGAATCCCCATAGGTATAAGGCATCACTGCTTTAACTATTGCCACTTGATTTGGAATAGGTTATGTTTGTGGTTGAGGAAGTGGATTGGACTGTAAAAATCCTTTGTTTGGTTTTCAAAAGCTATGTTTTTTTTGGTTATTAGGCTTAGACTTCTCAGCTCGGTTAGAATTAGACTTTGAATCACGACTAGAAACTGAGTTGTGATAGTCACATAGGGTTGTGCATAAATGCATGAACGAGGGGAATTTCATCATGGTTAACTTATCTTGAATGTTTTTGTGTAATTTTTTGATAAACATCTTTTGCAAATGTGAATTAGGAATTTTGACATCAACTTGAGCATACAACGATTGATATCATGAAATGAAGTCAGTTACTTTTTCAACAGCATTTTGTCTATAGTGCATTAGATCAACCGTTGTCTTTTTAGGAGTCATATGAACTTGGAAGTGACTTATGAAGGAATCCAAAAGCTCATTAAATGATCGGATGGAATGATTAGGAAAGTTTGAAAACCACTCTAATGTAGTATCTTTCAGGGTCCTAGGGAAAAGTTTGGCTAAGAGTTTATCATCAAGGAAAAAATCACTACATAAAGTTGTATAAACATTGACATGGTTAATGGGGTCTCCTTTACCTCTCTACTTCTCAAACCTAAGCATTTCTATCCCTTGTGGCATTAGGTTGCGTAAGATTTCTAAGGATAAGGGGCTACTATGAACATGATATGTGGGTGGAGCATTTTGAACTTGGCTAATGGTGGAAATTTGTTGTTGCATGGATGAAACAATATTAAGGAGTTGTCTAATGATGGGGTCAAGGTAAGTAGTTTGACGTGGAAGAGAAAATGGCGATGGAGTGTATGTAATGTTAGGGGAAGTGAAAGGAACACTAAGAGGGATGAAGGTGGTAGAGGGGATTTGCGATGCCACATGACTAACCTGTTGCATAGTTGTTGTAACCTAAGGAGTGGTGTAAGTTGGTATGGATGCTATGGTTGGAGGGGGAGGAATGTGAGGTCCTCCTTGGATTGTAACTATGTTTTATATTTGGGAATTAGAAGAAGCATGTTTATTATAAATCTCAACAATTCTTTGCATAACTTGTAGGCCATTATCACATTTAATGAAACAATGAAGGTTTTCTATGACTGGTATGGTAGTGGTGGAAATTTTTTAAAGGGACAAGTCTTGTTGTAAGTGTGCAAAATCCTCATGAATATTAATGACCTTTTCTTGCGGGATGGAATTGTTTTGTGTTCCAACATTCATTGGATGGAAAGGTGAGGGCATAGATGTGGTATTGTCCATACTAGGAGTAGGAGCTCTTGAGATCCCAAGGTCCACAACGAAAGTGCTATCACGAGAAGCCATGAGTCTAGAACTTCATCTCACTAAAATATTATCAATGGGGCACCAAACACGCATACAAGTACCACAAAACATGGGGTGAATGCAAATGCAAGGTAATCTAGGAGTGCTAAATGCAAATAACAAAAATTTTGCAAACTGAAATAGAGAACTAACAACAGAGAACATAAATATAGGAAAATGCCAAAAAAATGCTTGAAAATGCTATGCAGGATGTGCAGGTGGACAGATTCTCCCAAGGTGGTGAATGATTACAACTATGAGATATTTTTTTTATGTTTTTCAAAAAATTTGAAGTGATTCTAATTCCTTTCAGATGCCAATTAAGGATGTAGATGCAAATTTTCAGTTTGTTGAATGATATGCAATGCAAAAATGAAATCTAAATGAGTCTTTCACTAATGCAATTTGAGAAACCCTAGCATGCAAAAACAAGACAATACCCTAATTGAATGTTGATGCAAATGAAGTCTAGGATGCAAGATACAATTGAAATCAGAAATGTAAAGTTCTCAATATATAGGTTCACCAAAATGAACTGTATATTTTTGGGTAGGGCTTATAGGCTACTCTTGTGCTCTTAGGATTTTTCACCTAAAAGGAGAGAGATAAACCCCACACAAAGGATCTAGCTATGTTCACTCAAATTATGTAATGTATACTATTGTTTAGAATAAATGGAATGAAATTAGAGCAATTGAATGATTTATTTGATTGATTATGCATGCAAAACCTGAGAATCATGTAATGTTGAAAAACACAATGTGATATGCAAACATGAATTATGAATGAAAAAATGCAAAACAAAAAGGGAGGCTGATTCACAGTGCACATGGGCAGAGAATGGGGAATATGGAATCTTCTTAATGTTGTCTTAGAAAAGTAAAAATCACCAGTGGGACTCATTCGCCACTAATGGTGAATCAGTCCAACTTCTCATGAAAACTAACAAAAACTAGTTTTTGAGTGTCGGGATCCAAAATCTAACAAAATCTAGATTTCTAGCCTTAAGGTGGGACTCATTGGCCACTGATGGTGAATTAGTCCTCTCCCAAAATTTTGGGAAATCAGGGTTCAGTTTTGCAACACTAGATCTAAGGTTGTCTTCTTGCTGGGTTGACGAAGTTAATTCTACAGAAAATAGACAAAAAGTCTTCTCCAAGCTTGAAATGAGGTTGATTTGACTTGAAGCACCTTGTTGACTTGTTGACCACTCTTCAACATCTAGATGCTTGTAAAATTTGCATACACAAGTCTGCAAATACACATGCAAGAGGGGAAAAATGGTTGAGGGTTAGAGAATAGGGGTTTTCCTTGGTCAAACCTCACTTTGGTAATCAAACCCTTAATGAAATAATGGAATGAAAGAGAATGATAAAAAAATAACATGCAAATGCTATCAACTTACCAAACCCTTGTTCAAAAAAATATGAAGATATGTCAAAGGATGCTCCAAAATGCTTGATTAGATGATGTAAAGTGCTTGAATGCTTGATGAATGCTTGAATGAATGGGAAGATTGATTGGATGTGTTAGGAGATGTAAAATGAGGAGAAAAACACTTATTTATACATTCTTGTTCCTTAGTAGCCTAATGATACCTCATCACAGGTAGACATCAAGTGATTTTGAATAAAAACAGGAAAGGAAATTTTTTTTTTTTTGAATTTGGAGCCAAGAGGGACTCATTCGCCACCCATGGTGAATGGGTCCCACCTTGGACTTGAAAGTGGGTGTCGGGAATTAAGTCACATTTAATGTTGTTTTTTGGGTTTACATTAAAAAATACACTTAATTAAGGCTTATAAGGGAATAAAGGGGTCAAGTAAAGCATATGAAAGGAGTAAATAGTGAGATTATGCCTAGAAAAGCATGAAATATTGTTACAATACTTTACAACACTTCAAAATAGGACTTGATAAGTGATGAAAATGTGTTTTTCAGGTGAATTGTAATAAATAGAGTCTAGAGAAGGGTAGAAATGTTTTACAACACTTCACAACACCTTCACAAGACATCATTACTTGAATTTTAAGGACCTAATGTGTATGTTCAAGCCACATTACATCAATAAATAAATAAAAATGGACCAAACATTGTGAAGAGAGACCTAAAAGGCCATGAAAATGACAAGGGGCCATTTTACTATAGCACAATTTCATATAGCTATAAGAAAAGAGATTAACATTCTTGTTATCCCTATAGGAGTTACATGGTACCCCAAATTATAACCCAAACATCTAGCCTATTTTACATGGGTACATGCTTTATGGACACAAAATATATGGAGCTATTTAATAAGTATATAAAAACCCAACTAAATTTTTTATAGTGTGAAACTAATTAAAACATAAATTAAGACACTAAAAAAGATGATAGCTATAGCACATCACATTTTGATGTGAGGCAAAGGTCACCTAAAGTAGAGAGTTTCAAAAATGTCTACAACAATAGGAATTGCATATCTAAATACAATAAATGGATTAAATTTTTTATAAAATAATTATTTGTTATTTATGAAAAGTGACAAGGAAAAGGTTGTTATAGAAGGTAAAAAATCCACATAACTTATATATCAAGTTTATCATGTTCCAAAATTTAATTAAACTAAAGAGAGCTTTCGATGCTATAGAAGGGGGTGTTATTTTAATTGAAGTTTTAATTTTAGGTTTTTTGTCTTTTATTGAGGTTTTAAAGGAATATTCCTTCGTTAATATCTCATGAAAAGAAACCTGTAAGAACTCATAACAACAAATATACCTGTAAATGCATTCACATAAAGCGCCACAAAACTAAATGTGTGTTACATATGGAGGAAATTTGGGAAATTTATACTTACAATGAATTATAAAGTGTAATGGGAGCTTGTGTAGAGCCTTGATTTGACTTCACAGTTGTGGATCCTTATGATTCTCACCCCATGGTATATTTTACCTTGATTTTCCATAACAAAAATGGATCCTCATGATTCTCGTCTCATTTGTGTGTGCCTTGATGCACACCCTTTTTCAATTTTTTGTACATCTCTACATTCCTTACACATTGCTTATTCTCTTAGCATTAAGGGGGGATTATGGAAATGATGTGTTATGCTAATGCTTCTTTTAATGTAGTGGAGGAATCTTCTTTAAATTGGGAGATCTCTTGAATCTTCTATCTTGATCTCTCATATGGAGGATTATTTTAGTGGATCACATTTTGAGATTCTAGTACTCCTAATCACTATACTATCTATATTTTAAACTTCACAAAGTTTGATTGAATTTGTTTACATGGTTGAGTAGTGTTCCAATGTTCACTCATGTAGTGTTTTGTATCTCTTATCTTGATCTACATTTCATAAAGATTTGTTGATTCTATCAAACACCAGTTCATCATCAACAACGTTTACAACTTCTACATGCTTCAAGAGTTATTCATCATGATGTTCCTCTCATCATGGGACATATTTTTTAGGTCTTAAATCCTTCTCTTTCTCTTTTTGGAGAGGATTTTTTCCCCTCTGGTTTTCTCTATTACTCCACTTTATGAGAAACTTTATACATGGGTACATAACATGGCCTTGTAGTTGGGACCCATTTCTATGTATTTACACTTCCCAAGTATCACTTAATGAGGGGTGTTAGAGTGAATAATTTATCTATTCATTATACTTAAGTGTACTTAGGTTGATGATGTTAGACAACATATTGTTGAACTAAATGTACACCCTTTTAGACCTTTAGAAGTTACCAAGTTATTTGGTAAACCTCATGTGCTACCTTTTTTAGGTTGGAATATTTTCCATCTCACCTCAAAGATCACTCAACACTTTGAATCAAGGTTGATGACTTGGTCAAATAGATTTTTGGTTTAAACATTCCAAGTGATTCAAAGGTTGACACCTATAGGATGCTTGTCTGAT
This sequence comes from Sequoia sempervirens, assembly GCA_007258455.2. Taxonomy (NCBI): domain Eukaryota; kingdom Viridiplantae; phylum Streptophyta; class Pinopsida; order Cupressales; family Cupressaceae; genus Sequoia; species Sequoia sempervirens. The sequence continues at coordinate 71,292 of VDFB02360682.1, read as the reverse complement.
TATTTGTGCCTCATCATTGGGTACTTTTCAATCCACATGATAAGTGTATTTCCTCTTCCTTGTGTATATAGGAAAGATCATATTGTACATTAAAATTAACTCTAATATGAATTAGTCTGATCATTATGTGTAATTGTGTTTTTGTGGGTGGTATTGTTTGGGAATCCTAACATTTATTATATTGAATTTCATAAATTTATTTATAATTAAGGATAAGACATAGTATGTCATTGTCAATTCATTTTTGAATTTCTTCCTCTTTGACCCTAGCATCTTTTGATCCTTTTTTACAAATATAGTTGAATTATGAATATATATAGAACTAATGAAGAAAATATTAGATGTAAATTATTAGTAATTTTATTTAAAAAACTAAAGGATTTATTTATTATGTTAATATATTTGATCTAACAGATCAAAGATTTGTTAGATTTATGAAAAAAATGAGCCACGGGATCAAATAACAAACAAAAACACCTTTCATGCAAGAGATCCCCAAATAAAGAATTGCTATAGTTCTCAAGAAGAAAAGCTACAAAATGAACCTAAAGAATCTTCAAGGAAAATAAGAGTCCTTAAAGGTTTCCAAGGTATTCAAAAGGAATATGAATAATACAATGAGGGTTGAGTGCTATATAGGATAAACCCTAAATGGTAAAGGGATTATATCATGACAAGTGTGAAAATCTCATGGAATGAGATTAAATGATCTAATAATAGCTCTCTAGTTAACATAGTAAATCCCTCGTAAGTTTAGATTAAGTGCATGAGAATAAATTAGACTAATAATTAATTAAATATTAATTAATTATTAGCTAATGCATGATTACTCTAACATCCCCCCTTAAAATAAACTTAGGGAGTAGCTAAAAACCCTTAAAAGAATGCATGATGGGTCCCAACAAACAAGGCCTGGTGAGATACCCATGTACAAACAAAAGATCTCTCAAAATTGAAGAAAATGAGAAAACATGGGAAAAACTCCTCTCCAAAAGAGAAAAGGGAATGAAGGACTAAAAAAGCCTCCAAAATAATGTCCTAAAAATTAAAAAAACATGTAGAAATTCATTGAAGTAGGAAGAAGCTATATCTACTAATATCAAATGATGATTGATATAGTGTTGAAATGAAGAACCTCTAGAAATAGGAATGCAAGAATTTTCATTTGATAAATGATCCATTTGATCGAAATGTAATGATAATTAGCCAATGATGTACACTGCATTTGAAAGTACATAGGAACAAGAATTGGATACATAGATCAATCCAATGTCAAACCAAGGAAGCATTAACACCAATAGTAGAAACACCCCCCATAATGTTGAAATTATGATAGGTACACTAAAACTATGTGAAACCAAGAAGTGCATGTAGGAAAAACAACCTACAAATAAAAGGGTTTCCAAGCTAAGGAACACGTGCATGAGGAAAGAATCACTAGGATTCACTATTGTTGTGGAAGGGGCACTCACTTGAAAAAGGTGTGATGGAAAACCAAAGTAAAACATCAACCCCCCATGACACTTTATATCATAGTGTAAGTACAAAAGGCACAACAGGATGTGCAAAATCTCAAAAAAATATACACCAAAATAACACTTTATTATAGTGCGTCTACAAAAGAGAATACACATGAAAAATATGTTTATAATTCCTAAATAGGATTGAATACTAGAAATAAATGTAAAATAGCAAAAAATGAGTCATCCTATGCAAACAAAAAGTTCTTAGGAGCTAAGACTTCCAAGTATTTCACTATAGTGTGAAAACAAAAAAAACCTAAATAAAAAATCCCTAGAGAGAAATCTTGAAAAATTGCATGGATTGTTGTGAAGAGATTTGAAATACCATCCCAATGCCATTGGAATCACAAAAAATAGAGAAACATGTCAAAATTTATGAGCTTGAGATTGAAAATAGCACCTCCAACTTCAACAAGCAATAAAATCAACCAACAATAAAAAATAGTGATTTGATACCCACACCAATAGAAATTTGGGGGAACCAGCTTTTTGACGATGTCTCATTCAACAAAAAATGATATTGTATGCCCAAGTTATGGAAAAAAGATAAAAAAACTTCTTGTAGGGCCAAAAAGGGGACATAAGGCCCATGTTTGACAAATTCACACTCATCAATATATATCGATGGATTGATCTGAATGGTCCATATAGTTGCCTCCCACTTGGTGGCCAATCAATATAGGGTAATTGTGAACCATCTGAGTGAGGGAAATAAAATGGGGGAGGTGGGAAATTCAATATAGGGTAGGCATGAGAGAGATATTAGGTAGGTGGGTGGGCATGATAGGGAAACTAATTAGAAAGCTAGTGTTGACTTGAATCTAATCTTTTCATTTCCCTATTTACCGCAAGAATAGTAGGGGGCCACCCAAAGTGAACCCAACCACCTAAGGAGAAGATTGTCGGTGGGTTATGTCCCAACCCCATTGACCTAGGTGGGTATGGCTAGTGGGGTTGGGGTTTACAAAAAAACCCACCAAAGGCACCAACCCCATCAACCGTACTCTCTTTTGGTTGGTGGGGTTTTCCTTGGGTAGTGGGGTTTTGCTTAGAATAGTAGGGCAATGATATCTACCTCCCTTGGTGTTTCCTCCCCCCAACCACCTAGGGGCCATAGAATAGTAGGGGCCAACCCACCTCCTCCCACAAGGGGGACAACTATGCTCCCAACCATCCCTGAACTATAATAATAATGTCAAAGGGGCCCACCCACCCAAGGTAGCATGATGTTAGTAGAATATTCTAGGGAATATTCCCCTTGTTTCAATGAAAAGGAAATCTAGCCTTGAAAAACTAAATTCATCAAAATATTCAGGTCCATTCAAAGAATATTCTCTAAAACAATTCTTCACTAGAATACTGATGTCAGATTTGGGAAAATGGTATGTTGCCAAAAAATGGTGTTGTCAAATATGCAAGAAAAGTTGAAAAAAAGATGGAAAATATTTTTGAGGTCCTAGAAAATGGGGTTGTCAAGTATATAAATGTTGAACACCTCCTATAACCACTGGTTAGCATTGCATAGGCTGCTAGGAGGTAATAAGGCCCGTCAACGAACCTATGGGGTCCACAAGGCTTGCTCATGTCGGTACCTATGGGTACCTTAATTAAATGACACTAAAAAGAATGCCACCACACTTTTAAAAAAAATAAAAAAATAAATGTATATATATATATATTGAAATTTCTAATAAAATAAATTTAAAAACCAAAAACATCAACCTTTTTTAACTGCATTTTTATCAAACTACATACATAAGGGCCATACGGAGGTTGTACACCTTGGAAATTTTTTTGACTTAGAAGCTCCCAACAACAAAATAGGGAAAATTTCTAGTCAAAATTCATTGAATCAACCTCCCAAATGCAACCGTATATATTTTTTTGGGCGAAAATACATTGAAATCACATCTACTCTCCATATCTGGAAAAAAAGTAACTGCTTCAAACCCTTCTGGATCTGAACTCAGGAGTCTAAATTAGGCCAAACAAAAAGTAAATCTGACTATCAACATCTATTAATTGAATAAATGACTCTATTTTGGTGATAGATACATGAAAATTTTGCTCAACTCCAAAATTTGCAAAAATAGAAAAGGGGATTCTAGATCTGAAGTGTATACGCCTTGTTGAAGAAAAGTCTCATAAATTAAGAAGGATTTTATTGAATCCACACCTTGATACCATGTTAGAATTGTGGAAAACACAAGCCACATGATAACACAATGAATAAAGACACCTTCAATGCAAGAGATATGCAAATAAAGAATTGTTATATTCCTCAACAAGAAAATGCTATAGAATGAACCTCAAGAATCTTCTAGGGAAATAAGAGCCCTCAAAGGTTTCCAAGGTATGATAATAAAATGAGTGTTGAGTGCTATATCTAGGAGAAACCCTAAATGATAAAGGGATTAGATCATGACAAGTGTCAACATCTCATGCAATGAGACAAAATGATCTAATAATAGCTCTATAGTTAACATAGTAAATTACTCCTAAGTTTAGCTTAAGTGAATGAGAATAAATTAGACTAATAATTAATTAAAGATTAATTAATTATTAGCTAATACATGATTACTCTAACATATTTACTTATTGTAACAACATCATTTACTCTCTAGATGTCTACTATTATGTTTGGCTTGGTATTGACCAACATCAACCCCTTATAAACAAATCACATAGAATTATTAGCTACTTTGTGTTGCTAACACTTGAACAAAGGAGACCTTAGAGTTGACAAATTGTTAGGATTGATTTTATTTTAAAGGGAATTATATTATTATATGTTATACTTGAGTTTTTTGTCAAAAGATACATCAAAACCTCCCTTTTTCTCTTATATTTTAATCTAATTAGTTAGGAAAAAGAAACTTATTTTCTCACCAACTAATTATCCTTTATAACTCTTGCTAACTATTATTTGTTAGTAAGAGTCATAAATGTGTCTCATTCAATGTCAACCATCCATTTGAGAGCAAATCCTCACTATTTACATCATCATCAAGTAATCCATCCTTCATCTTTCTATGATAAATTATAAATTTATTTATACATGCTTTTAATGTAGAAAACAACCAATATTTTATCCAAGAGCATATCCAACACATTTGATATTTTCATTCAATAATGATTTAATAAATTTTATTTAATTTTAGTATTTCTTATTTTCTCTATATAAGGTATTTCTTAGATCTAGAATAAGGGTCTTGATTCAACATAAATGTATAATTATATTAGTTTCTAAATCAAAGGTATACAATTTTTACATGCTATACATAGACACACATATAAATCATAGAAAAACAAACCATGAATCACTAAATGCCTTAATTTTCTCAAAGAATTATCCTTTTTTAAGTGATTTTAATTTTAAATAAAATAATAATATATTAATTTTATTACTAAATATAAAGAATTATAAAATATATATTTATGAACAAATTATAATAATGTGTGTATATACATACATACCCATTTATCTAATATATTAAGATATAATTATATACAAGTATAAATAATTAGTAAACCCAATAAACCTAGTTATAATTCCTTTGAATAATTATTAATCAAATGAACAATTTTTATTTCTTTTTATATATATATATAAATATAATTTTCTAAATTTGGAAGATAATTTTTTGAATGCTATATATTATGCAAACTCTAATGTGTGAATTCATAGATTATCACATTATATATATATATATATATCTAAATTGATCTAATTCACCCATCTTCTTTTCAGTGGGAGGAGAGTTCCAATTAGTGGTACAATAATTCTATAATTTTTTTTATCAACATCTTAATGTGTGATCTAATTATTATTTGATAAACATTCTTAATATCTTAACAAAAACACATGTTTAATCTTAAATTTGATAATCATTTACAGATCAAAATATTAATATATTATAATAAACATAATATTTTCAAAATAAACAGCATATAATATTTTTGTTTTCATGTATGTAATAAATAAAATAATTTTAAAGTAAAATAAAATAAATTGTAAGCAAATAAATAGCACAAATTGATCTCTCTACTTTTTTTAAATATATCTCCACTAATTCAATACCTTATCATCTTTTTTATCTTTGATTACTACTTATATTATCTTATTATCTTCTAATAACGACCTATTAAACTTTTTTTTAACTATATACAATTTAAAATTATAAAATAAATATATAACCTATTGTTAACCGAGATTAAGTGGCTCTTTTTAACGATCGCAAATTTTACCGTGGTCATGTCCACGTTGTTCGTGATACTTCAACAAACTAAGGAAAAACTTTGAAAGCCACGATGCTTCTACAGTGATTAAATTAGCGATTTTTGTGGTACACACTAGACTTTGAAATGGTCCACTTGCTTTGGAATAAACTTGGAAGTTTTTTCCCACCAGAACAGAATCACTTATTACATTTTTTCCACGAACTTTGGAATGTGCAGAGCCAGTTAGTGCAATTTTCTGACCTCAGATTAAGGAGATCGTAAATCGTCATGATTTCTTAAAGCTTACACAAACATGTCGCTTAAATTACGCCTATTCTTCTAAAAAAGAGAAAATTTACTTTGGTGTTGAGCCTTTCCTAAGGGCTTTTCGTTAAGAGACAGAAAATTACATTGATTTGAAACAGTAACAGGTGGAAAAATAAAAGAAAAGTAATCCGTGAATGGTGGATTTGCACATGGTGGATAACATTTGGGGAGTTCTCTCTCTTAGTTCTGCAATTGTTACTATGTTTAAAAAAAGCAAACCTGGGGAACATTTTTTCTGTACATAGCCTTTCGTTGTCCATGGTGTAGAGATTCAAACACAAAAGGAAAATGCCTTCGACCAGAAAGGTATAAGTTATGTTTGTTATTGTATTAGCTGTGCTTGGTATGGAACATAACTGTCTGGGAGCAATAGCAGTCAGAAATCAAGCTCTGCTTCGCAGAACATTAACTGCTTCAAACTCCAGCGGAGATTCGAACGTGGTGGACGTTACAACATTGGGTGCCAAGGGCGATGGAGTCACAGATGACACCAAGGTCTTATTTCAATTTATTCTGATATTTAGAAGCTCATTTGTTTTTACATGGGCTTATTTTACAACTGTATATTGAATTTTAATGAAACAGGCATTTCTGGCGGCATGGGAAGCAGCATGTGAGAAGGACTCCTATACTACACGTTCCGGTTGACTATCGCTTTCTAGTTGGGCCTCTAACCTTCTCCGGACCTTGCAAATCGAACATCGTATTTCAGGTATGCTACTTAAATAACGACATACTGTTAGAACTAAAAAGAGAAACCCAAAAATATCTGAAATCATTTTGTAATTGAACAGGTTGATGGAAGTGTTATCGCACCAGTAAGTTCAGGGACCTGGGCATCTAAACCGTTGGAATGGATAAATTTCTCAAAACTTAACGGTATTACTATCGCCGGCAAGGGCACTTTCGACGGACAGGGAGCAGCGTGGTGGAAGCTTGCCCAATCAGAAGGCGAGGTAAAACATTATCTTCTTAATTTAGAAATAAAACAAAACACGTGTTTCTATTTGCAGTAATGTGTAATCCATGGCTGCGCATTCAAAAGGCGTTGGAATTTTCAATGTTTCAGGATAGAAGCAATGGTGGAAGCAGTTTACCAAGCGTGAAGCCAACGGTGAGCCATTAAAGGGAAATATGCTGCAGAAACAAATCTTTGTTTTCTTGTGGTTTTTATTTATTTTTATTTTATATTAGGGGAAAGGTATCAGTAAGCAATTCATCGATGGAAAATTCACCATGGAAAAATTTACTAGGATAATTTACTAGGCGAAAAAATTAATTGCATGATTTTTTGCCGTTAATTTTCCATCACGTGAATTTTCCCGCGTTGAATTGTTGATGGTGAATTTTGTGTCAGTGAATTTTCCCGCGGTGAAGTGAATTGTTGGCGGTGAATTTTACTAGAGCCATCCATAATCATTAGCATATCTTGAGTTCTTAAATGATTTTGGCAAAAAAAAAAAAAAAAAGGTTTTTTAATGCGTCTTAAAAGCTTATATCTATTGTTTCGGTTTTTAGGTACACAAAGATCAAAATTGGTCATTTCAAGTTGACGAGTTATGTACACAAAGGTCAAAATTGGTCATTTCAAGTTGACGTCCAATACATATTCTCTAGTACTCTATAACCGTTCGCTTTGACCACCACAAAATTTGTACAATTGATCCAATACATATGTACAAATGTACCAATAGTCAATCATGCACTATGATACCAATAAAATTTGCCAACTCTTCCAATTAAATTTTTTTTTTGGTAACGACTAGATATAAAATGAATATTTTTTGTTTATAAGGCTTTGCTGCACTAAAACAAAATACCACTCCGACATGTAATTTCGAAATCTGGGCAGGCATTGAGATTCTACGGAAGTCGTGACGTGAGCGTGCAAGGCATAACTATACAAAACAGTCCCAAATGCCATTTGAAGTTTGACGTTTGCTCTTCTGTTGAAGTGGTTGGCGTGACAATATCCTCTCCTAAAGACAGCCCAAACACGGACGGAATTCATCTCCAGAATTCTACCGAAGTTAAAATACACAATTCCTCAATGGCGTGCGGTAAGTTTTATACAGTAGTATTCCTAATAATCTGTTTTGTTTTTTAAATTTGTCAATGTTTATAATAGGCATGTTTAATGAATGAACGAACAGGAGACGACTGCGTGTCGATACAAACAGGTTGCTCAGGCATCCGCGTTCATAACATCAACTGCGGCCCTGGTCACGGTGTCAGGTACTCTTGTTAATCTCACTAGCTTTTTATTCGTCTTTTAATTGTATTCCATAACTTAACTGGCTTATTTTATGTAACTGCTGTCAGTATTGGAGGACTTGGGAAAGATGGAACGAAGGCCTGCGTTTCCAACGTAAGCGTCTTTGACAGCAACATCCACGATGCTTCCAATGGAGTCCGGATCAAAACATGGCCGGTCTGTTAGCAAATCCATTTTGAAACTATAGTAAGTTTACCGATTGTAAAATTGAAGGCTAGATTTTGATCATGGTGTGGATGTTCCTGTCTACTTTAAATATAGGGTGGAGCTGGAAAGGTGAAAAGCGTATCCTTTTCCAACATACAAGTTTCCAACGTAGGAGTTCCCATTGATATTAATCAATTTTACTGTGAGGAAAAGGTCTGCAGCAATCATACCTCAGCGGTATTTATATCAGGCATCACTTACGAGAAAATCACTGGCACATACGTGAACACTCCAGTTCATTTGGCTTGCAGCGACGATGTGCCGTGTACAGATTTAAAGTTTTTAGACATTCAACTTCAGGCTGCTGGTAAACAAGAGAAGAATCCCTTTTGCTGGAACAGCTATGGAGAACAACAATCAAGTGTTGGGTGCCTGACTCCTGGATCCCCATCCCGCACTCAATCCGCCCAAGATGCATGCTAAAGTTAATTCACGAGACACCCGTTTGTGAAGTTATTAGTGTAGTGGTCATAGAAAGCTAGTCTCAATGTTCATTGTCGATAGATGCTACCAAGTATTTTAACCCACAGGTTACGATACAATTGGGACTATTTGTTAGTTCTGTGACGCACATAAAGGGATTGCTTATAAATTAAACATTTCTCTTACCAAGTGTTGATAGTTTTTCACTCGTCCGATGTTCAGTGGGGAGTTCTCCTCTTCGTATTATCAACGAAGGCTCAATGTTTATTATCCATTATCCCTTCTCTTTCTTTTCTTCTCTTTTCTCTCTATCCTGGCGAGAAGTGGCAACAAATGAGAGCATACCGGCCCAGGTCATCCCTAAGCTAATTGCATCTTTCACAATCATCACATCTCTTGGTAAGGGATACGTAGTAGTTTAAGTCCCTAGATTAGTGATGTATTGGTGTATTGTGAAATAATACAGTTTGCATAGTATATATAATTTTGATAAAGAAGTAAACATCAAATTAATTAAAAAGTTAAAGATTTATTTTATTATGATTCAACAATTAAAGTTGGTTATTGTTCTTTATCTAAGAAAGTAGAATAGTTATTATGGGATGGAAGGTAGCATCTTGAGGTAAAGCATCTTTTTTAGGTTTAGATTTAATTCCATCATAAAGATAATTGAATCTATTAAAGAAAATTATTAATTAGTTAATGTCACAAATTTTTTTATACAAATTATTTTTGAAGAATGACTATTATATCTAGAGAATAATAATGTATAAAATTAGAACTTCTTTTCCCTAAATGTGTTATTACAACTTCACAATTGATAGATTACTAATATCCAAGCCATAGGCTGAAGGGAAAAGCAACATGCTTGTATTGTTAATAAGTGTATGTCCTATATAAATAAGAAACACAAGTCTTAGCATTAAACAGATTCAACTAAGCTTTTGTACATAATAAAATGTTATTTGAGTTTCCTTTGTGGTGACCTACTTTATAGAAAGTTTTAACTCTAAGACAGCCTTACAAGAATATTATACTCATTGTTGAGTTTTGGTTTAATAAATCTACAAGTATACAAACTAACATTCTCAATATCCCTAGATCTCATTAGGGGTTCATTTTCAAACATGGCACTCTCACTCAACTCTATATTTTCAAATGATAATTTCATATTTAACCTGGAATCCTTTACCCTAGTCTCTGATGACCCCTTCTTGCCACTCCCTTTGGCCCTTAGCTCTATATCTAGGAATTCTTGCTTGATTATCTCTACAAATGGTTGTCTTGTGGCGCATTTTTTGATATCATTGCCACTCCTTACCACCCTAGGATTGGTGTGACTCTTGATGTTGCTATTGGGGTTTAAATGATGTCCCATTTGGCCAAAGTTTTAGTTCCTATGTACCTATTATGTATGGTTATACTCTCCTTGTTAAGGCTTTGGGTCTTGATGGAGCTTTTACTTGTGATGCAAATTCTCACATGTTGAGGTGCCTAGTAATGTTGTAGTTTCATCTCGTGGTGTTATAGTGGTGTTAGGTCTAGTCTGTACTATGTCATATGTGATTGTTGCTAGGATAAAATCATATTTTGATCCCAATAGGTGTTCTATTGCATAGTTGAAAACCCATTTCATATGCTTTATCTTCTCCTAGTCTCATCTTCAAGTAGGGTCTTATTGACAGTGTAAACTATTATAAAAATAATGGACTAATCTATGGATTTCATTATTTCTAGACATCTCTTCTTGCTCTAAATAAGTGGGTTTTATATTCATGGAGACTGCACATGGAGGATAAGATTGATCTTTACTCTTTTATAAGATCTTAAAAAAAAAAATTCAAACTATTGATGATAGGGAAGTGATGTTGGATGGTTAGTACCAGATGTGGAATTAGCACATATTTTTCCTCACACCCTAGTTCCCTAATTCCTTCAACCCTCTCACTAAATCTCTCAATGTGTTTCCCATTTTGGTTAGACTTTCTAATCTCATCTACATTTCAGTCTAGTGTATTTTATTTTGAAGAAATCAGAAATGTAATTGGTTGGATTCAGAATGTGGACTAAGATTCCTTATATTTTAGATGTAGTACCTATACAAAATTTAAATGATGTAGACATCTATAAGGATCTTCACGGTAAAATAGTCTCGATGGTGGAAAATAGGCCTTGGAATGAATTGTAGACACCTAAAATTGATAAATAGTCATTACCCACCTATTTCTTCTATAATTGATTGATATTCAAATAATTATCTAAATTTCATTCCCTTATTAATTAAATAATATTTTATTATTTGAGAAATAAAATAGCTTTTCATCACGATTCACTTGAACTTGTTTTCTAGCTTGAATTATTTAATCTTTCCTCTCCTATTATTTACCTTAATTATATAAATCTAATTATTTATTTACCTAAGACATATATCCCTTTGACAAAAATTAAATAAGTATATTTTTTAATTCAATATTTTCTCCACTTTTTATTGAGTGGGCTAATTCATTTAAGATTCTTATCACCCACATGCACAACCGAAAAATTAATCAAATCCTCAACATCCTCCGATGTGTATAAATGTATGAGAATTATATACATGTGACATGGATTTGGTACCATGTCACATGGGCCATGTGCTTTCCTACACCCCCAATATTATTTTAAATTCCCTCAAGGGTACTCCAAATCATACTTTCCATCTTGTCCATTGAATATTTCCAAGGAGAATCTCCACCATTAATTCTCCTCTTAATCCCTCCCTTCCATTTCCTTCAATCTTTAATTAATTCCTAGGCTAATTTCACTTCATGCACTTAAGCTAAACTTAGGAGTGCTTGTCTCTTTTATTATATTGAGCTATTATTAAATCATTATGTTTCATCACATAGGATTTCAACACTTCTCATGATCTAATCCCTTTATCATTTAAAGTTTTCTCCTATAAGCATTCTCCTTCATAGTATTATTCAAATCAATAGTTTTTTAAAGTTTTCTTTTTGAGAAAATAGCAAATCATTGTTTGTGTAAAACCCCGTCCCGCAACCTAGAGGACGATGCAACACTACAGAAGCACAACTAATTTTTTCCCTTAAAAGAGTAACAATGACGAGTGAAGTAAACTACTCTAACACATACATCCTCTAGGCCACACAACGTGTCTACATATGAATTTGAAAACTTATAAAATTAATCTAAAACATAGCATATGGAATTAACTCATGATAACAACATACAACAAAGCATTCACCCATTGCAAAATAATTAAACATGGAAATATAATGAACATATTTCCATAGATACAACACCACTTCAAAATGATATAAACAATTTTAGTCCAACAATGAATAAATCATACATAATGTTACATTTACAACTCAAGGAATCCTCCTTGATTACAGATAAGGAATACAAATATATAGTACCTCACTATTACAATGAATATAAGAGAAGTACAAATCCATAGAAACACATGAGCTCCTCGAACTAGAAGATCCCACCATCACGAACATGAAGAGAAAACCCAACAATGTAAGGTGCACGCCACCCAACAATGTGGTACCTGTAGGAAAAACCCCCATGCTAGGAGATAGTAATAGGTAGCCATGACTAACCTACTACCTCTAGACATAGGCAAGGTACAAACACACTATACTAGTAAATACAAAACATAGGGTTACATTGCTTCCAGAATCACTGAATCAAGAACTACCACTATACAATACAAACTGACTGCTATCATAGGAATGTCATCACAAAGGTTGCATTGGTTATCCTAAGGAGATCTTCCTAGGCCCCGATCCCCATCTTTGGTTATCCTGGTAACCTCTCATGAACACTGGCCCCACATGCACACCAGTGCAGAATCAATTATCTTTCAAGAAGATAAGCTAACGATCTTGCCATTCCAAGCCTTCCCGACTCATCTCAAGTCTAACATAAGCCCTTGAGCCAATGAACGAGGCTAAATATCAAGTTAAATGTATTAACTACCCTTTCCCCTAATATAGGTTTTTTAATTTCCACTGATTAAACTAACTTCCACATGAGTTATCCTGGGACCACTTTGTGTCCCGGTCCTTGTTGAAAGTGTTGGAATATGTGCCTCAATACTTACTAACATGGAACTCCTGAAGGGAAAATTTGCTGTGACATTGTTCATGTCTAGGAGATTAACTGTTCTGAAGCTCTTAAAATGTTCATATCGCTATGATAGGGTTGATGTCTTGCCGACAAGTCTATCGTTGTGACCTTGTGTGTTTGCTATGACCTTTTGGCGAATGGAAACCTTCGGGCGACAATGTGATCTTATCGGGCATCGGGGAGACTTGGCTGTAGGGTCTATTGTCGGTATGTGGGCTCACCGACTTGGAATGTCTCACCGATAGCTTAAAGCTATCAGGGTAACATAAAGGTCACAGGGAGATGTCTCAACGATGAAGCTAGGTCATGCCGATGGGAGGATTCTCATGGGGCCTTCGCGGTGACAAAAGAATTCACTGAGAAGTCTTGGCGACTTGGATAAGTCATGCCAAAAGTCTTCGGGTTAACTCTAGGCTTTCGGAGAAATGTCTTGGCAAAGGGCTTAAGTCTTGCCGACTCGGCAAGACTTGGTAATGCTCGATGAAAGGTCCCAGCGATGAAGAGCAGTCTCGTCGACTCGGTAAGACATGATGGAGCTTGATGAAATGTCACGGTGAAAGAAATGAGTCTTGCCGACAGTATGTGACATTCGGGGTGACATGGGATGTTCGCTATGACATCTCGGCGAAAATAGTAGACTGTTCGGTGGAAGCATTGTCTGTTGGTATGACGTCTCACCAAAGAGTGATAGTCATGCCGAATGGCTCATGCCGGCATGACTTGAAGATTTTGATATGAGGTCTTGGTGAGATCAGTATGTCTTGCTGATGGTTTCTCTGAGTTCAGTATGACATGTGACACTCGCTATGTTGTTCTACCGACTATTGAGACTTATGCCGATACCATTATGAATACTTTGTGGCATCGGGGAGACACTGTTAGTGTCTCATCAATATGCCAACAAAGTTTGATCGCCTTTGACTGTGTGACCATCTTATGTGGCATCCCACTGGACCAATCAGAGGAAGCAGTTTTCAAACGGATGACAGTTGGATTTTTGCATCAATTGCATCACTGGAAATACTGCATGCAAGGAAAAATTTGAAATGGAATGGAAACTTTCTTCGATGGAGCATTGGTGGATAAGGATGCACAGAAGACAAAATTAGAACGTGATAAAATAAAAGAAGATCGATTATGATTTAGAGATTGATGAGTGAGTCGAATTGTTGAGAGGATTTTCTGTAACAAGAAGAATAGTGAGAAAAGCTACTATGACTAACACCAGAGAGTTGTATCTCAATTTTGTATGTAATCTATTGTTACTATAATACAAAAAGTTTCAACTTGGTGTGGTGGGTTTTTCCCGAAAGGGTTTCCCACATAAATTCGTTGTTGAGTTGTCTTTGTGTATTTGTTCTATTTTTGTTAATCTTTCATGTGTGTCTTAATTAGATTGTAATTTGGAAATTAAAAGCCCTGCATTGCATTCTTCCCTATGGATTTGACATTAGGAACATGTTTCCGCACCTCTGCTTTCCTTACAAATGGTATCAGAGCCTGGCCAGTTGTGTTGGCCTTGTGAGTGGGTTGGGTTTTTTGTGTCAATCCTTTTTAGTGGGAGTTTTGTAGATGTCTGATAATTTAATTACAAATTAAGATGGTGAGCACATCCGGAAGGATGGATATAGAGAAATTTAATGGTAGCAATTTTGAGATATGGAAACTCAAAATGGAAGATCTGTTGGTAGATAGAGATCTTTGGGCTGCTATGTCTGGAACAATGCCTCAAGGCATGGAGCAAGAGGATTGGGACATAGTAGATAGAAATTCTAAGGGGCTGATAAGGCTCTATTTGGCAGATTTTTTTCTTCTGAATGTGCATGAAGAAAAAACTGCATCTTCCTTGTGGAAAAGATTAGCATCCATTTATCAAGGCAAGTCCTTGGTGAACAAGCTATTATTGAGGAAGAAGCTGCACTCTTTGAGAATGCAGGAAGGAGGGCTTGTTGCTGATCACTTAAATGCTTTCAACATGCTGATTGCTCAGTTGACATTTTTTGGTGTGAAGATTGAAGATGAAGATCGTTGCATGTTGTTGCTATGTTCTCTGCTTGATTCTTGGGATCATTTGGTGATGGCTATACGGAGTACAACATCCACATTCAAGATGGAAGATGTTGTTGCTTCTCTGTTATCAGAAGAAATGAGAAGAAAATATTTTGAGATGGCAAAGGAGGCTCTGGCTATCAGAGGCAGACCGAAGGAGAAAGGCAAGAAGAAGGACAAGAAATCCAGATCAAAATTAGAAGCGAGATCAAAGTCTCCTAGAAAGAAGTCCAAGGTGAAATGCTAGAATTGTGGGAACCTGGTCATGTCCGAAGGGATTGCAAGGAGGAGAAAAAGAAGAAGAAGAACTCTTCTAGAAATGATTCTTCTCAGAGTGATGCAAACGCCTTGATTGCAACTTTGGCTACATGGGCATCAGATGATGTATGGATGATTGATTTTGGAGCATCTTTCCACATGACATCTCATAGAGATTGGTTGACGAAGTATGAAGAATACAATTGTGGAAATGTGTACTTGGCAAGTGATTCATCTTTGGAAATTGTTGGTCGTGGAAAAGTTAGAATTCAATTCCCTAATGGAAGATTGAAGGGAATCAATGATGTGATGCATATACTAGGTCTGGCTCGAAACCTACTTTCTGTAAGTAAGCTGAATGATATTGGAGTGCATGTCACGTTCTATGGAAATGGCTGCAAGATGACTAGAGGCTCTATGGTGCTGGCTAGGGGTGCTCGAATTGGTACTTTGTACAAGCTGGATGCACAAGCTATTCAATGTAATAGTGTCTCTGCAAAGTCAATTAAAGCTACTCATGAAGATAATAAGGAAAATGTTCCTGATGGAGTAAACGCCATGGAGGTTAAACTTCCAGCAGAAAATACTATGCTCTGGCATCATAGGCTTGGCCACATTGGTGAAAAAGGTTTAAAAACCTTGAAAAATAAAAACTTCGTAGAAGGGCTTGAAGATTGTAACCTTGAATTCAAATTTTGTGAACATTGCATATATGGTAAACATCACCGTGTTTCATTTTATTCTAGTCCTCACAAATCTTCTGGTTTGCTTGTTATATTCATTCTGATGTGTTTGGTCCAGTGAATGTTCCTTCTCTGTCTAAATCAAGATACTATGTGTCATTTATTGATGATTATTCAAAAAGAACATTTGTATATTTTCTGAAGAGTAAATCAGAAGTGTTTAGTTGGTTTAAAGAATTTAAAAACCTTGTTGAAAATCAGACTGGTAAGAAAATAAAATTCTTAAGGACTGACAATGGCGACAAGTTTTGTTTAGATGAATTTGAAAGGTACTATATAGATCATGGGATTAAAAGACATAAGACTACACCTTATACTCCACAAAAAAATGGAGTTGCTGAAAGGTTCAATAGGATAGTAATGGAAAGAGCACGAAGTATGCCGAGTAGTGCTGGCTTGGATGAGAAGTTCTGGGCTAAAGCCATCTCTACAACATGTTACTTGGTAAATCATTCTCCTAACTCTACTCTTGTTGAGAAGACGCCTTTGGAAGCATGGTCTGGAAAGAAGCCCTCTTTGAGACATATTCGTGTCTTTGGCTATGAGGCATATGCATATGTGCCATTTGAAAAAAAATCCAAGTTGGAAAACAAAGTTGTGAAGTGTATTTTTATTGGCTATAGTCCTGGCATAAAAGGATACAAGCTTTGGAACCCTGAGACTGAGAAGGTTTTGTATAGCAGAAGCGTTATATTTTGTGAGCTGAAGCCTTCTACATTGGATCTGCAGTCAGAGAAGAAACCAAAAAATGGAAAGGATGTACTAGTAGGAATTCCTCCAACACTAGATAAAGAGGAATTGAAAAATCAAAATGTACCTGATACTGAGGAGAGCTCAAATAGTTATGAAAGTTCTGAAGAAGATGAAGAACCACCTCAGCCTCAGCTTGTGAGGAGGTCAACTCATGAAAGAAAGCAACCTGAAAGGTATGGGTTTTCTCTAATAGAGTCTACTTGTGCCTATGCTTTATTTTCTAGCACTGATGAACCTAGGACTATGAAAGAGGCATTTAAAATGTCTGATTCAAACTCTTGGTTGGAAGCCATGAATGAAGAAATGGCATCATTAGAAAAGAATGATACCTGGAGTTTGGTGCCATTGCCTAAAGGCATAAAAGCTGTAGGCTACAAATGGGTGTTTAAAAAGAAAATTGGTCTGGATGGTAGTGTAGAAAAATATAAAACAAGGTTGGTTGCAAAAGGTTATTCCCAGGTAGAGGGAATTGACTATGGAGAAATCTTTTCTCATGTAGCTAAGCTGACATCTATTAGATTTCTTTTGTCACTTGCATCAGCGTATAACTTAGAGATTGAATAGATGGATGTGAAGACAACATTTCTTCATGGTGATCTTAAAGAAGAAATTTATATGTCCCAGCCAGAGCACTTTGTAGAAAAAGGTAAGGAAAGACTGGTTTGCAAGTTGAAGAAATCTCTGTATGGTTTAAAACAATCTCCTAGAATGTGGTACCAGAAATTTGACACTTTTGTTTTGTCTTTGGGATTTGTAAGATAAAAATGTGATCATTGTGTATATTACAAAGATGAAAGTGATCAAGTCCTTATTATTGCTCTCTATGTTGATGATATGTTGTTCATAGGCAATAGTAAGCTAATGATTTCTGATCTTAAGTCTCAGTTGTCTGTAAAGTTCAAAATGAAAGATCTTGGTACAGTAGGGTATATTCTAGGAATGGAAATAACCAGGGACAAGAAAAATAGAAAACTTTGGCTTAGTCAAGTAAGTATATCATGAATTTTTTAGAGAGATTTTGTATGACTGAGTGCAAGCAGCTAGTTGTTCCAGTTTCATAGGGAATGAAGCTATCTGTTGAGGATTGTACAAAATCTCCTTCTGAGATGGAGGACATGATCAGTGTGCCTTATGTAAGTGCAGTTGGCAGCCTTATGTATGCAATGATCTATACAAGGCCAGACATTGCCCAAGTAGTGGGAGTTCTTAGTCAGTTTATGGCTAATCCTGGAAGGACACATTGGGATGCTGTGAACAGAGTGTTTAGATATCTGAAGGGTACTTCAGACTATGCTTTGTGTTACCATGGTAACTTGGTTGAATCACATAAGACTCTCAACATTCAAGGTTATGTGGATTCTGATTGGGTAGGGGACATTGACAGCAGGAGATCCACCAGTGGATATGTTTTCATGATGAATGGTGGTGCAGTGAGTTGGATGAGCAAGCGACAAGCTGTAGTCACTTTGTCCACTACAGAGGCAGAATACATGGCAGCAACACATGCATGTAAAGAAGCAATCTAGTTAAAATGTTTGTGTTCTAACATTGGTTTTGATGCAGGAAAAATTACTATTTACTGTGACAGCCAGAGTGCTATATGTTTGGCAAAGAATCCTACTTTCCATGCCAGGACGAAACATATAGATGTACAGTATCACTTTGTATGAGATATGGTGGAGGATGGAAAGGTCTCTTTGGAGAAAGTGGATACTCTAGAGAATGTTGCAGATGCATTGATGAAGCCTGTGAGCACAGACAAGTTTAGGTGGTGTGCCAGTTCGATGGGCCTCTTGGCCCATGAGTTTCAGTAGTTTTATTATGCTCTGGAGGTGTCAGTAAGATCTTCTTCAAGTGGGAGCTTGTTGGAATATGTGCCTCAATACTTACTGACATGGAACTCCTGATGGGAAAAGTCGCTATGACATTGTTCATGTCTAGGTGACTAACTGTTCCTGAAGCTCTTAAGATGTTCATATCACTGTGACCTTGTGTGTTCGCTGTGAAATTTTGGCGAATGGAAACCTTCGGGCAATAGTGTGATCTTATCGGGCATCGGGGAGACTTGGCCGTAGGGTCTATTATCAGTATGTGGTCTCACCAACTTGGAATGTCTCACCGATAGCTTAAAGCTATCAGGGTAACATAAAGGTCGCGGGGAGATGTCTCAATGATGAAGCTAGGTCATGCCGACAGGAGGATTCTCATGGGGCGTTCGTGGTGACAAAAGACTTCGCTAAGAAGTCTTGGCGACTTGGATAAGTCACACCGAAAGTCTTCGAGTTAACTCTGGGCTCTCAGAGAAACGTCTTGGCGAAGCGCTTAAGTCTTGCCGACTCGGCAAGACTTGGTAATGCTCGATGAAAGGTCCAGTGATGAAGAGCAGTCTCATCGACTCGATAAGACATGATGGAGCTCGATGAAATGTCACAGTGAAAGACATGATTCTTGCCGACAGGATGTGACATTCGGGGTGACATGGGATGTTCGCTATGACATCTCGGCGAAAATAGTAGACTGTTCGGTGGAAGCATTGTCTGTCTGTATGATGTCTCATAGTCATGCCCAATGGATCATGCCAACATGACTTGAAGATTTTGATATGAGGTCTTGGTGAGATCGGTATGTCTTGCCGATGGTTTCTCTAAGTTTGGTATGACATGTGACACTTGCTATGTTGTTCTGTCGACTGTTGAGACTTATGCTGATACCATTATGAATAATTTGTGGCATCAGGGAGACACTGTTAGTGTCTCACCGATATGCCAACAAAGTTTGATCACCTTTGACCATGTGACCATCTTATGTGGCATCCCGCTGGACCAATTAGAGGAAGCAGTTTTCAAACGGATGATGGTTGGATTTTTGCATCAGTTGCATCATTGGAAAAACTGCATGCAAGGAAAAATCTGAAAAGGCATGGAAACTTTCTTCGATGGAGCATTGGCAGATAAGGATGTACAAAAGACAAAATCAGAATGTGATAAAATGAAAGGAGATTGATTCTGATTTAGAGATTGATGAGTGAGTCGAATTGTTGAGAGGATTTTCTGTAACAAGAAAAACAGTGAGAAAAGCTACTGTGACTAACACTAGAGAGTTGTATCTTAGTTTTGTATGTAATCTATTGTTACTGTAATACAAAGAGTTTCAGCTTGGTGTGGTGGGTTTTTTCCCGAAGTGGTTTCCCATGTAAATTTGTTGTTCAGTTGTCTTTGTGTATTTGTTCTATTTCTGTTAATCTTTCATGTGTGTCTTAATTAGATTGTAGTTTGGAAATTAAAAGCCCTACATTGCATTCTTCCCTGTGGATTTGACATTAGGAAAGTGTTTCCGCACCTCTGCTTTCCTTACAGAAAGCCACTCCCCTATCGACAACACAATAACTCATTCTACAACCCAAGGGTAGACAATGCACAAATAGATAATAACATAACACAAGAGATAACACATCCCTACAGATCTCCAATACTGAATCCAACTACATGCACTACCCAAGGAAATCTCAAGGGCGAACTACATAAATGACAACCCTTTCACAATTACAATCTGGAAGACTTATATTTTCTCTACGACAAATATCCCCCACAATACCCAATTATAAAAATACTAGAAATTAAAATAAACAATCTCATGTAATTCAAAGCACTACTATTCAGATTTCCTAAATCCAATAGATCAATATCTCACACTAAAATACATTATTCAAAACACAATCCCAATTAACAATCCACAACGAAAATATAATAAAGTTTTAACTTACAGTTTCACAACCATACATAATATCTAACTCAATTTCACAATTAAAATAATTAATCATTTAAATTCATCTACTTGTGCTTGCATGCACTAAAACCATAAAATCCATCCAACTAAATATTCTTGTTAAATAAATATGCATAATCCCAAAAGTGTATATATATATATTTTCTAATTAAATAATCCAATTATTCATTTCCAAAATTTATAAAAAAAAAACATTTTTAAATTATATATCCATAATTCAAATATATATATATATATTTATATTTTTATAAATACAAATAATTATATATATAATTAAACATATAATATTCATTTATTTAAAAAAAATAAAATAACAAATTCCAACTATAAAATATATAAATCTATAATATATATATACTATATATTATATATTAAAATACATAACATATACCATATAGATTATATATGTTACAACCCTAACTTTAACTATATTTTACTTTTTACTTTTGAAGTAATTATTAGATGATTACACATGACTCAATGATTTGATGTCAAGGAAAATGTTTGTAAAAATCAATGTTTTCATGAGTTAGGTTTATTTGACTAAAATCAACTTGTGTTTAAAAGTTGTCAAGATGTGATGATTTCATAAGGATTATGAAATGATTAATGATACGTTAATCTCGAGTTGGTGTTTGCAAGTTGCATTTAGGGAACAAGTTTTTTCCTCTCTAAGAAAGGGAGGGAGAGCATCATCAGAGAGAAGGGTATAGATATAAGGTAAAGAACAAGTTTTCACCATCTTAGGTCTAGTGTTGGTGTGAAATGGTGAACCCAGTTGAGTTGGATAAGGGATACTCGACCCTTTTAGTCTAAGTTTATTTGTAAACTTGACAAGTTGTCAATGATGTGAATGAGTTTATGTTGATTCATTTTATAATATATTAAGTTATTCATTGCATATTATATGCAAAGATTATAAACCTAAGCTAACTAATAGTAGCTTTCTTATAAATGAATGATAGTAGAAAAATGATATTATGGGAGTCATTTTGTGAAATATTAATAAATGCCAATATAGTGGCATTGATCAATCAAACCACCACCCCTAAGTTTTTCCATTGTACAATGGCATGTACATGTTTGAATACCTATAGGTATGTGATGTCGTTTGGAATTGGTAGATGGATTTTCTTAAACCAAATTTTTCCATTACTTGAATTTAGCCATGGGTCTTGGATTTGGCTCGACTCAGTAATGAGTAGCTTAAGGGAATGTTTCGGTAGCATAATTTTAAATACATTCAAATGGTTGTAAATCCATTTATGGCTACGTGTTAAAACCAAAAAGGTGGCACGAGTCACTTGTTTGAAATGCCAACTCTTGCAAGTCGATCGTGGTTGTTCATGCCTTGGTAACCCATCCTTAACTAATTTATTAACTAATCCTTGTCCTACTTTTTGGGGGTACGATAAGGAAGGAGGGAAGGGGTTCAGTGGTGGACAATATGGGGAAAATGGTTGGACATGGTAACAGGGGGGAGTAACGAATTATTGGAATGACTTATTAAGGATTTGGGGGCTGGTAGCGTGGGGGGTTGACAAAAAAGAAATCCATTTTCAACTATTCTTGAAGGGAGCTCCATACCTGGTCCCAACACTCCCACCTTGGTGCAAGTTGGGAGAATAATTTACAAAAGGTTGGGATTCAGATGAGCTTATCTTGGAAGTTTCTAAAATTTTTTTAAATGAATTCATTTTGTGCATACTGATGATCATATCACTTTGTGATGTGACAACTCTTCGAGGCCTTCTACCAAATGGTGCTTCATCTACACCTCAACACTTGTGCGCACATTGCAACCAAGTAGGGATCAATCCATTCTTGGGTAATAAGTTGATATACACCGTGACGGGAGGACGATGATTTCACCATCAAAATAAGGGAGTGGAACATCACATCTACTCTCAGATAGTAGATCGATGGGTAGAGAAGGTGAGGTTTTGAAAGAGAAGGCCAATTTTTGGATAAAATTTATAGCTCAGTAAAAGGTGAGAATATTTTACTCCTTTACTAAAAATAATGGGTATGGTATAGGCTTTGTTCGTTGCATATAAGCCTTGTTGTCCTTATTTAAGAACTTTACATTCTTGTATCTTTTTATCGACCAATACTTGTTATGAAACTGGCTAGCATACTTACAATATGGTGTTGTGATTGTGTCTAAAATGGTTGTTAGATTTATATAAACCTTAGGTGGTAAAAGGTCGATAGATATATAGATATATATAAATAACCTTTGTGTAGCTTAGGATGACAGAGGCATATAAATCATGCAGGCTGTTGATGAATGTTGATAATAATCACATCTTTTGGTGTTTCAAACTACAAACAAATGTTTAAGATCTCCTTGGTTCACCAGTGATAGATTATGGAAAGTATGAAGTGAAGATCAATATAGTCAACTTAAGGTTGGCCGAATGGTATCTTCTACTCTGAAATTAGTGTTTAATGATCAATGTGTTAAACTTTTCTATTTGTGTGCATTGCGCCCAAGAAGACCAATGGTATCATTTTTTGACATAGTTAAATAATGAGCTATTTTATCATGTGGCCAAGATAATATATGAGCAGATATCTCTGCATGAGGCCGAGACAATGTTGAGTCATGATACCGTAAGAATCTATAACAAACTCCTAGATATAATACCTTATTGCAAATTTTGAAACCTTGTTTTAAAAAGTAAGGGTTGAAATCAGTAAGCTCAGGTACAGAGATGAGATGGCAAGCCAGTAAAAAGGTCAAATTAGGGTGTGTAATAATAGAAGATGTCCATTGATAAGTTCTCCACTCTATTCTTTCAAGAATGCTTTAGATGTTTCTTTCAAGAGAAATAAAATGACCTTTGCTATCCCTTCCTCATGTCTTCTTAAATGACGACATTATAGTCTTAAAAGAATATCTAGGATGAAGACTATGATAGTCCAATAGATGCATTCTTTTTGTTAGAATCATACCAATGCTATTTATCTGAATGGATATTTCAGTGAAGATAAAACCTTATGATATTGAAGCGACAATGTATAGCATCATGGATATGGAATTCCTTATGCGAAATTGAGTTTTTGCATGTCTTTTTGTAAAGCAAATTCAAGAGAATAGGCAATAGAGGGATGTGGAAATTTAGATAGTCCTTCGATTATCAACTATTGCTTATGTTATGTTATCTCAGGAGAGAGAGTAAACTATGCAATGAAAAATATAGTTTTAATAGTTCTTGTTCAATAGAACTTATTTTAGTGCTAAGTGCATAGAATGCATAGATAGCCCAAGATTGGGTATCACTGGAATGATTCACCTCAGGGTGGGACATAAGGAGAGATTCGTAACTAAATTCAATATGGTGATGGTAAACTATTATGTTCAATAAAGGTTGATAGGAAAAGGAAGTTATTTATGGGTTCATAACTTAACCTATGTTGAAAGTCAGTAGACTCAAGTAGACCACGGGGTCGGAAGTAGATTATTATCTTTTATAAATCAACCTTTTAGGGTTGAAATATTGTCTTAGATCAAAACAATTAATATAAAATGATAGTATTCTTTTAGATATTATATTGGTGAGGAAATACCTCAAATACTATGCTTATTCATGTTACATGAAATCTAAACTTGAACAATGTCAAGTGGTCAAGGAAAGAATAGAAGCATTTTGTTCTTATGATTAATTACACTTATGTTATTACCTTTGGAAAAATAGGGATGTTTGATATTTCCATGTATTGGGTTAGAGAAGCTAAACCCTAGTATTGAAACAAGGAGGATATAGGACAACTATAAATCTTATGTCAGATATGACATTGAACTTATATATTGATTGACAATGAATGGTTGAAGAAAACCATAGATCAAGACAGGGAGTCTTTATAATACCTTAAGAGATTCCATGATAATGTCGAAAATTGATTTAATGCATCAAAGATGTTGGGTATTGAATCTTGAGAGTAAAATGACAAGAAGTCATAAACCCTAGATGTTCCGAGAATGCAATAAGGGACCTTTAAATATGTTTGAAATACCTAAATCTTTACATTACATGTGTATCTTGGATTAGGGATTAGTTCTAAGTTAGATTGGCTAGAATGGATTTTCTATGTAGACTAGTTTGTGTCTAGAATACCAAATAAAGTAAGTAAACTATAGGATGAGACAGTTCCACTTGAGACGAGTCAGAGGTGTGTGTCTAGATGGCATGACCAATTAGAATGATCATGCTTAGCTTGAAGGGATCTAGAGTTGTATGGTCTATTGAGTTTTGTAGGACACATCCCTAGGACTCAGATGGAGAAACTAGACAGTTTCTTATATCTATACTCTTCGAGAAGGGTCGGGTCACTTCCAGTTAGGAAGTGTGCGGGGGACCACTTGAGTCTATGGTTGGAGGAAAAGCACTCAGATGATGCTCTCCCTCTGTAGCAGTAGACTCTCTGAGGCTTGTGAAGATAGAGATCAACATTCTAGATACAGTGAACCCCAAGTTCTGGCTTACGATAGTCAAAACCTATGAGGTAAAACTATTCTTTATGCTAAGTGTATCTCATGTGATATAAATGAATATTGTAAGGATTTATCTTGATTCTAGTTATGATTAATGTGAATTCAAGTTTGAATTTTATTTGGAAAAGTTATACTTTATTCTTGTGCTTATGCAAATGATTTAAAAATAAAATAAAATAAATCTCTCTCATGTTTACTAAGTTTATTTACCTTCTTGTAAATTCTTGAGTTTACTTGTGTTTTAAGTGGATGGATGTTATAATATATAAATTATATAACAATAAATTTCTTTTAAACCAAGTAAATAAATCAACACAGGAAATCGCCAATGACATCTCTTACAGAGGAAGGGAGCACTGCCTGTAACAGCGCCCCATCCACATTACTATGGAGGGCACTGCCACAACAGCTGTGCCCCCCTCCACGGGGATGGCAGTGGGGTAACCCCCTCACCTACCCCATAAAATCAAACATTTTTCATTTAAAAGAAACTTCCCACACATAATTAAATTCATCGTACGACCATTCTTCAGTCTAATCTACCACAGTAAATTTACCAGAAGGTAAATCAATAAAACAATATATATATATGTAAATTCCAACCAAATTTCCTACAAGAAGATAATTATTTTCTCAGAAGTTTTCTATAGAAATAATGTAGAAATATTTTACAAAGGTTTCCTTACACATCAAATATTTTCTACAGAAGAAATTTTCTATAGAGGAATATTAAATAATCTTGAAACAAAGGATAACAATTTCTACAGTTTCGATTCCATTTTCACAGAGGTTTGATAATCCACTATAATTTCCTTTTGTATCAATCTATTTCAAATAATCAATTTACACAAAGGATCTAAAATTATTTTTCTACAGAGGTTGTAACAATCATAGAAATTTATTTCAAAAACGAAAGCTTCTAAAATGAAAGAATCCTCTTCTAAACTTTTCCAATTTTCTATATAATAATAATTTAACTTATCTCTTTCAAATTAAAATTAAAAAAACAATAAAGAACCTGCGCCAGGAGATCGAATGATTCAGAAATTGATGTCGAGCTTCCCTTTAATCTTCAATTTTCCAGAGCTACCAAAGCTTCCTCTAGAAGAATTCCCACTTCCCAAGAGAAAAAAAAAAATCTATAGCCAAGAATACAACAAACTAGATTCCTAAAATTATCAGAGAACTTCTAAGATTCACAATTTCCTCAAACCTCAAAACAATTCCACCATTTCCAGAAACCTCTCTATTTTCCCGTGAAAACAACTTCCTCTTTTTTCACAATTTCAATCAATCTCTTTGGAAATCAATTTTAAGACTATTAGAAAACAAAACCTTCTAACTTCTAGTTAACACAACAAATATCTTTTTCTTTAACAACCAAGATATTTCTAAGATCTTTTCCCAATATATGCATTTAAAATTAAAAAAAATTTATTTAATTCAAATCACATTTAAATCACTTATTTATTTAAATCCACATTTAATATAATAATTAAAATTATTTTATAATAACTTAAATTAAATTAATTAATTAATTTATTATAAAGTTTTCACATTCATAATACAAATTAATTAAATACTTAATCACAACATATAATTTAATCCTCACAATTAAACTTTGCACGATAAATAAAATACCAAGACCAACATGGATAAAGAACATGACCAAAACATGGACTGACGACACACTGTGCTAGGGTAAAGGTTTGACAAGGTTAACCAGTTACTATCTCCCAATCAACATTACTATTGAGTAGTGGACATGCTCAAACCTATGAAACTAGGTGAAGTTGTTGCCATGTACCTAGAAACCTACAAACAAAACAATTGTCGTACATGTATCCAGATAATAATTCATACACACTGTGAAGAGAGAATCACAGAAATCACAGGGCACTCGCAAGCAAAAGATGCAATACCATCCCCTTCACCAATATAGTCACATCAAGATTGATGAAATTAAAACATCAATATTAACTCAAATAACAACAATGCTAATCTGAAAGTATGTTATAAACAATAATAAGTCACAACATCAACTCATCAAAATATCACCATGTTCGAGTAACATCCAACAGTGTCATAAAGTTTATCAAATAGTAACATAAAGTTAGGATAAACAACCTCAAAAAGTCTAGTTGAAATCCAAGAAGCTGTCCAAATAAGGCAAACAGAGGGGCATTATAGTTTGCACCTCATGTGTGCAAAAGGTGTTCTCATTTTCTATTGCATCTTTCCTTGTTTATTTCACAATTTCAACATAGTATCAAAGCTTGGATTCAACAAAATATCCTCTTGAGTTTTGAGGGTTTTCTTGAACTAGGGTTATAGGGACATCAAATCTAGAATCTTCATATTTTTTTGTAGGTTTTGGACATAGTCATACTTTGCTGTGTGCTAGAGAAAAATAAACCTCACCATTGCATTCAAGAAGTTGAAAAAATGAATGTTGACTATAATATTTTATAGTGAATTAATATATATATATATATATATATATATATATATATATATATATATATATTATTGTATAAAGGTTATATGGCCCCTATACCTTTAGTCCATATGGTGAATTAATATATATATATATATTGTGTTGAAGTTCTTTAAGTGTTAATTTTCTAGCACTTTACATTCAATGCAAGGCTCCCAATATGTAGATCACATTGTGGTATCATCTAATCCGCTAGTTCATAGTAGCTACAACATTGATTTAGCCACTTGTCCACTACTTAGCTGGTAGCAAGGGACCCCCAAGTTTTAAAAAATAAAATAGTGCACCCCAAGGTCATATGGGTGATTGACACATAGCCCCTAGGAGGCAATTTTATTTTTTATTTTTACAATTCTAGCAAGATTGGGAAAATTTTCATAATTTCTTGCTCAGGTATCAAATTTGGCCAAAAAAATATATCATTGAAAAACCGGTTTCATGTATTTTCTAATGGCATAGGTCTCATCATTAAATTTTACTATTAGTTCATTTATTTCCTATTGAATTCACATTAACTGTATTTACTCTTGAGCTCACAATTTTTTACCAACTTCTCTATTTTTCATGATTCTTGTGGCAGTGGAAACATATTTTAGATTTCTTCATTGATATCTATATACCTTTTCCAAAATTTCTCCTAAGTACATTTTATTCAATTTTTAGTGTTTTCACATTCTGATAAATTACTTGGAAGTTTTGGCTCTTGGATTTATTTATTTATTTACATGGGATAACTTTTGTTTGTCTATTCTACATATATTTATAGAATTTTTTTCTATTTGAGAATATTGAGCATATTTTACAAGCACTTTCTCTTTTGTAGATGCACTGAAATAAAGTGCCACTATTTGTACATACTTTTGAGAATTTTTGCACATCATGTTATGCCTTTTTGTACTTACACTATGTTATAAAGTACCATGCGGGGTTGTGCAATAACTTTAACTTTCCATCACACATTTGTCAATTGAGTATCTCTTCCACAACAATGTTGAATCCTAGTTATTGTAATCCCATGCATGTGTGCCTTGCTTTGCACACCCTTTTTTAGTTGCAATAATTTCATGTGAATGTTTAGATGTTATTTATCCTCCTTAATGCACTTATTAGTGACACATAGTTTCATTGGAACTATCATGTCTTTCCCTTGTCCATATTATGAAGGGGTTTCTTCTATTGGTGCTTTAATGCTTCATTGGTTCCATTTTAGAGTGATATACATATCTATATTTTTTTACTATTGTGAAGGAGGGGATTCACTACTCCTAAGTCCCAAGATGAATAGGTTATAAAGGGAGCGAATTACCCTCATTCACCTCAAACTACCTAATAAGTTTACTAGAAGGGAACAAGATGAAAGAGATTGCAAAAAATGTACTAAAAGTAGAGTTCCATGAGCATTAGTAGACAAATAACTTTAGGGATCAAAAGAGAAAATTATAAATATTTCTGAGACAAAAGGAGAAGATCTCGGCCAAAGGATGGTAGCACAAGAGCATGACGTTAGTATGGTGCACTGTCATCCCAGGGATGCACTAGCATCTTGTATGGATAGAGAACTTAAAGTGTAGAGAAAGCTTAAAGAATCTACTTAACTATTTAGACTCTGAGGTTTGTTTAATCTACTAACTTGATAGAAAGAAAGAATGTAGATAAATGACAAGGAGAGTAAGGTATCAACTTATAAGATGAGGTCCTATGCTTTGAATCCTCTCAGAAAGATCCACACAAGCAACCTGCACACAAGGCGGTTGAGGAAAAATGTTGGGGCTATTTTGGGGCTTCCCTCAGTCAAACCCCTATTTTGGTGTTCCCACCTCCATGGAAAACTAGATAGATAGAGAGAATAAAAGGTACAAAATAAATAAAACACAAGAGTGATAAAGTAAACCTTGCTACGGAGGAGAACCAATATTATGAAATAAACACCAAAGTGATAGAACAAAACCTTGCAATGGAGAAGGTGTATCATGAAATATAGACATAATAAATATTATACTAGAAAATAGAAAAGAAACAAGAGAGTGTTACCAATAGTCTATGGCTCCCTCTTGGCTTTATAAACATGATATTGAGTTCTTGCAAGAGATTTTTGGTTGTTGGTGAGTCTTCAATCTAGTAGAGCTTTGCTATAGAGACACAATGTTGAAGATAAGAGTAAGAAGAGAGAAAGGTAGAGTGAGTTCAAGTGAGAAGAGTTGAAAGTGAGAGTGAAAATGTGAGTTTTGTGTAGTTTCATGGACAAGAAGAGTCATTAGACTTAGAATCTTGCTACAACAATATGAGCCATGGGAAAAGACTTCCAAGATTCTATGTTTGACTTCAAAAAGTATAGGGATGCTAGTCTGCCACACACAAACGTCCACACAATGTGCATGCATCCAAATCATAATTTCATGAGAAATAAGTTGGAAAACTATTATCACTTTGTTATTGGTCCTTATAGAGTTGGAATCATGAAATTATTATTAATAAGGTTCTTATCATAAATGCGGTTAGGTGCCATAAATGCGGGGGATAAATACATAAATGTGAAATTGCTACAGGGTGTAATTTTATGACATTACACCTATACATACTAGATGGATGCAATGATTGGTTATCAATGCACTTCAGTGAGATGGAGCATTTACCATATGAACACTCTTGCTTTCCTATTTTTGTAGGTTTTTCATTTCAGCACTATAGCAGTCATCTTTCAACAATTGTATACATCTTCTTCATGATTCAGTGATATTCTTCATCTTCCTATTCTTTTTGGGACATTTTCTTGGAGCCTTTGTAGTCCTTCATTCACCTTTCTCTCTTTTAGAGATGAGATTTTCCCATGAGGTTTTCTCCTTTTCTCCACTTATAAGAGATTAGATTATTTGTACATGGGTACCTCATGAGGCCTTTTTGTTGAGACCCATTCATGCATTCTTTTTATTTTGTGAATTTTATTTTAGAATTTTTTAGCTACTACCTAAGTTACACTCAAGGGGAGTTGTTATAGTAATTATTTATGAGCTAATAATTAATTAATCATTAATTAATTATTAGGATATTTTACTTTATGCACTTATACTAGAAACATATGAGTGCTTTCTTCTTTTATTAGATTGAGAAATTATTAGATAATTATGTCCCATCAAATAGTATGTCAACACTTGTCATAATCTAATCCCTTTCTCATTTAGGGTTTTCTCTTCTAAGAATTTTCCTTCATTGTATTTCTTAATTCAATAATTTTGTAAGTTTCTTTTGAGAAAATAGAAAATCATTGTGTTCTACTCTCCTACATGGAAGGTGTTCTTATTTTTTGTGTATTTTCACAATTTAAAAAATGATGATACTAGTCCTCTTCTCATCTCCTCATGGATCTCAACAAATATGAGTCATTAATCTCTCAAGTGCATGCTAATCATCCATTCCTTGGAGAAAAATATATAAATTAGCCTCAACCAAATCCATTTTCATTAAACACATGAATGCAACCTTATGTTGCTAGAAAGAGTACTCACATCCAACCATTCATGGGAACAACTACCATTCCATGGTGAAACAAGGGTTGGATTTTGTAAATTTTTTGCATGTTGTAATAAATATTTACTAACCCTTATGCATAATTTGAGTGCTATTTATGTTTTGAGTAGAGTAGATTGATATTGCTATGGATTACTCTAAAAGGCTCAAATTTTCATGGACACATCTTTGGCACATTTTGTGGGACCTAAATCCCTTTTATCACTAATCACACACACACACACACACACACACACACATATATTGTCATGTGTAGGTCATGATTAGGAAACATTGTTTTAATTGGGTAACTTTGTGTTGTGTTTGAGGGGCCCTATCATTAGGATGTTAGGAGAATATAGCCATTTGTTCAACCTAATTTTCCTACACTTATGTTAACAAATCTTCCATTTTTTTAAAACTCAATTTTGCAAGCCCATATGCTATCCATAATACCTCTTGGCACTAGAAAATTAATAGAAAATAACTTCTTATTGATAAAAATTTATTTTTTATGAATGGAATCACAATGGGTTGGATTTGTACCCATTTTTGGTGGTTCAATAAATTATTTTGGTAGTTTCATAGTCGAGCTAATATTTTCCAACCTTTCAGGTTTATGTAGTATCACCTTGTAAACAAAGATTTTGGCACCTGAATGTCTTTCTAGCCCTTCTAGGGTTTTTCACCTAAAAGGGGAAAGATAGGCCAAAATGGGAAATGTCTACATTCAATATTAATGTGATATGGGTGCAATATTCCCAGATGAGATGATCTAAATGTAGAAAACTAAAGAAATCTATTAATTATTAATGCAAAACTATTCAAATGCAAGATGTTTCAAAACACATTGTGATATGCAAAGAGACCTATAAATGAAAGTAAACTATAATTGAAATGAATGAAACTGAATGTGTGTGCCTGAGAACTTGTTGGAGATTGAAAATGACTTCTGAAATGTTGATGATGTTGAAAATTTGGTCTATAGGGACTCATTTTCCATTTTGGGTGAACTAGTCCTAGATTTGGGAAACTGTTCCAGAGCCTGTTTTGGAAAAATGGGTATCCAAAACTATAGAAAAAAAATTTCAGGCTTGGCAGTGGGACTCATTCACCATCAATGGTGAATTAGTGCACTTTTCAATTTTTGATAATCCAAAAGAGGAAACTGAAGCCCTGGGTCTGCACTTCAGTTCCTAACAAGTGTCTGCCTCCAAAAATATGATTTCTGGCACTTAAAGTGACTTTTAGTGGATATTTTGCCTTAGTAAACAAGGAGAGGTCTTCAACAACTTTTCAAATTGATCTTTGATGATTTTTGAGCCTTCAAGATTCTTAAATCTGTGAACACACAAGAAGAGAAGGAGAAATGTTGAATGTTAGGGCATGGGGGTTTGCCTTGGTCAAACCCCTTTTAGGTAATTAAATCAAAATGAAGAAATAATGTAATGGATCATGAAACAATAGAATTAATACCTTTCCATGATGATTGATCTTGATTTTCTATAGAAAAAGATGAAGAATTTTCCCTTGATTTTCTGAAAAATGATCTTGAATGACTTGGAATGTTAAAACCCTAGTTTGCTTGAGAAGAATAATGAATGATGAGTGAAGAATGAATTAATTGGTTAAGATTCTCATGAATTAGGGTTTAGAGACTTTTATTTATCGGAAATCTGCCTAATTTTCTTGTTAATTTGATCCCTAAGGCCAACATGGAGAAAACATACACTTAAAATCCAACTTTTCCTGCTTAAACCCCAAAATTGGCTCAAATGGGATTCATTCGCCATCAAGGGAAAATGGGTCTCATTTGGATGGGACTAATTCACCCCTTATGGTGAATGGGTCCCACAGGGGCCATTCTGCTAGCTGGAATGCCAAGAAGTAAAGAAATCAGGTTTATATGGTGACTTAGTCACTTATTTGATCAATTTATGCCTCGGGATGCACAATATGGAGGCCATAGCCCGTCTATTAATGATGATGTAAAGGTCAATTAGGGCTTGGGACACCAAATTCAATGTGAGAGTCTAATTAAATATACTTTACAACATTGAAATGATGTCCACATAGCCTAGAAAGGAACAACATCTAATGTGAATGTGTAAGACACATTACAACATTGGATTAACATTAGGTTTAATTTACAAGTCTTGTGAGAATTCCATTAAATTCATTTTACATTGTTGAATTAAGGGAAAATAGGTCCATTAGTCTAGAAAAGTGTGAAATTCTTTTACAACACTTTACAACACCTTTACAAGACATCAATGAATGCATTTGCATGGGTCCAAGACCTAATGTGGACGTGGAAAACACCTCAAAACACCAAATAAAGGCCTCATTAAGTCCAATTTATCATCAATTATTCCCAAATCAAGCAAGAAAAAAGGGATAATTTTTTTGTATCCACACACCTATTATGAGGTGATTACGCTCTTTGTTTGGGAAGTTGTGTTCCTTAATTTTTTTAAAAAAGTTTAATTTTATTTTAAGGGAGTAAACTACTAACATTTGACTTGACTATGTTTTTATTAGAACATTTTACGTTTGTTCTTACATGCAATTCAATGACCAAACTCCAAATATAATAGTTTCCTTGTGGGCTTACTTGTAATTTTATTTATTTATCACTAACCTTAGGAACAATAATTTAAGTAGGGAGAAAGAAATTTTTTCTTTTTTGGGGGGATATTAATGGATGCATTATCTCCCCTTACACCCTTGGGGTGATCTTAGGGATGAAAATTCCTATATCCTCTTCCTTTTTTAGTTACAAACCAAGAGAACTAGTACCATGTATGCTCTCTCCTCACTTTTTAATCAATCTTAGAGATCAAAAGTTCCTAGTGACTCTTTCCTTTTAGGAGGCCTACTTGGGGATTTCATCACCCCAAGGGATGACCTCACCAACCACTTTTGGTTGGGTATAAAATAGGTGGTGAGAAAAATATGTATGTAAAAAAAGAGTCATCATCATGTCTAGGTAAGCTATAAGATTATGAATTTGACAAGACTTGGAGGTGAATGAAATGGGAGATACCCTCCTAGTTCCATGCATGTGGACATTCCATTCGTTGAATTTTTTTTCCTAGTAAACTTGTAAGTGTATAGGTGAAAAATAGGGTAGACCCAAATGCATGAACAAGAGGATCTACCACTTATTTTTATAGGGCCCTTACACTTAAAATTATGTAAAACAAGATGATAATAACAACAAAAAATGCAACCTAACTATTATAGAAAATATGGGGCATGTTTTTAGAGCATAAAAAGTTGTGTACCTGGCTAGAAAGTTGTTGTTTCTGAGTTATGGAATACTCATTCATCTTTAGTGGTGAATGGGTCCTTTTAGGATTTCAAAAAATTGATTTTAGGACCCTTTTCCTTGATTTCTACACTCTTTAATTCCCTGTTATCAAGTTCTGGAAGCCTATATGCAATTTTGTAGACCTCTTTCTGTGATCTTGCACTTTGAATGGCAACTTTAGCAACTTTGCAACTTTCACAATTTTGCTCCAAATCTTGCTCAACTTGATCCTCAACCTGTAATTCTGGAAACACACACTCAAGGGTAGAAAAACTTGTTGATTTGTTAGTGAATTGGGGTTTTCCTCAGTCAAACCCCTTGTAGGTAATTAAACAAAATGATGAAATGAATAAATTGAAGCATGAACATGTGAAATAATCTAAATGATATCACCTTGGATGATTTATTGTAAAAAAAATCTACAAAATATGATGTAGTGGACATGACGAATGCAGATCTAGGATCCTTAGACATGATGTGAATAATAGTTGCAAGTAGATCTTCAATGCTACATCCACCTCTTAGCTCAACAACATCAATGCATGCATCAAACCCTTGAAATGATGATATGATCTTTGAATTGCTATAATAAACTCTTGAAATCTACCTTGAAATGCTCTAATGCTTGATCACTTGAATGCTTGGATGCTTCATAAACTTGCTAGATTGTGTTAGGAGAAATAATGTGAATTGACCCCTAATTTATACTAAATTAGGAGATTAGTCCCGAAATTCAAAGAATTGAGGATGACACTAGATCTAGAAAGAAACATAATCAAATTCCTACCATAATGAAATTCAAAAAGGGGGGTCTCATTAAGGGAGAACCCATTCACCATCTTGGGTGAATGGGTCTTGGCGAAGTTTCTAGGACCAAGCTTTAGGGGACTGAAAGAAGGTTAAAAACCCATTCCAAATCAACTAAGAAAGGGGGGTCTTGTTAAGGGAGGACCCATTCACTATCAAGGGTAAATTGGTCCTGGCTTAACTTACCAAGAGAAAACTTTTCCCAATGAAATAATTTGTTAATTAAATTATGATTTTTGGAATAGATCTTTGGGAGGTGCCAAAATTAAGACCTAAATTTGAATAAAAAAGGGTTAATAAATCCAATTAACCACAATTAATTAAGACCACCTAAATAAGTGTTAAATTGCTTTAAAACACTTTACAACACTTAAAAAAGGTACAAATTATGTACATTTTATTCAGAAAGGGGCCCATAAGGCTTAATTAAGCAGATATATCCTAGAAAAGTGTGAAAGTGTGTTACGACACTTTACAACACCTTTGTAAAGGACCAATTAAGGCATTTTTTAGTTAAATAAAGGTCCTAGAATGGTGTGAATGTGTACAAAACATTACAAAACCACTCCAAGACATCATTATTTCAGCTTTAATGTCAATTATCAAACAAAGCAAGGAAAAGGCTACTTTTTCTGTTAGTACATTAAGTAGAAGCCTAAGACCATTGATTGTCATTTAGGGTGGTGTAAGAGATGTGGATCGCCCCGTGAAGCTCCTCATGATGTACCTCTAGTTTTCAACATAGAACTCACCTTAGTGAAGCATTTGGTACTCCTTGTAAGAGATTTTATCTGCATGTGGCTATCCCTAGCTATCCTTCATTTAGTAGATGGTATTAATGGTTAATTTTATTATGAGATCACACTAAGTGTCACACACATTTGAATTATCATAGGTTATTATTGTTCTTGACATGTATTCATTGTTCAAAATTTTGTAACCCCCTTCAATCCAAAATCCTTACAATCCAAAAGCATTTGTATGTTAATTGATTATCTTCGACTGTTTCTAAGATTAATCCTACCAATCTATCTAATATATCACCTTAATCATCCAATAAATCCCAAAATATAATCTAAACCCAATCAAAGGATCTCAATACCCTTCCTCGAATCCAATCTAGTCACCTTCCCCTAATCATTATTATAATAATATTATCTTAATCATTTTCCTCCATCTTCCCTCTAATTCATTCTAATCCAAATCTCTATTCTCTTAATCTAACCTCCTTCTCGCATTTCCACCTCCTAGTCCAAAATTTCACCCTTTCTCCATTGAAGTGGTCATATATTGTTCTTGAGACACCATGTAAACTCTATTCCCAAGCTCAAATTTAAGCTAATCTTTGTTCAGGTGCCCTTTTCATAGTTCAATGGCCTTGTACTATGTTTAGATAAAATTATTCATTGTTGGGTGGAATTATAAATTGTATTACTTAGCCAAAAGTATAGTCTTCTCATTCAATCAAATTAATCATCGTAATTCAAAATATGAGACTTAGCAACTCAACCCTAAGATATTACAATATCAAAACAAAATTTTGAGTTTTTTCTTCCATTTTCTTCTATTCAATCACACTTAATCTAATCCAAATTAATATTCCTCATCTCCAATCATCATCATCAACCCATATTTCCCTTCATCCTTTTTATTTATCCTTTCCTAGGTCCTACTAAATAATACGAAAAATGTGATGGGGGAAGCCCACCTTATTTTCCTATTGTCACTCAATAATGTCCTAGGAGTACTAATTCGATTGACTATCAACCTCACAAGGTGAGTAAATTCTCAAAAAGGAAGACCTAAAAAGGGGTTCTTTAA
This sequence comes from Sequoia sempervirens, assembly GCA_007258455.2. Lineage (NCBI taxonomy): Eukaryota > Viridiplantae > Streptophyta > Pinopsida > Cupressales > Cupressaceae > Sequoia > Sequoia sempervirens. Next base: position 34,147 of record VDFB02360682.1, on the reverse strand, counting down.
GCTTTTAGGGATTCACCACCAAGAAAATGCTTCCAGAAAGGACAAGTAAGCATTTAACTCACAAAAACTAATAATGCAAGCTAAATGATTGATGCAAATGATGAAATTATGCAACAAGTTAGGATATGTGTACCTAGGAGGTATGGAAATGCATTGAGGATTTTAGAAATGTAAAGAAGCTATCAAAATATGCTATGGAGGACTAAGATTCCCTTACTATCTTATTAGTCTCGTTTCTTTTTTTTGGGGCAGAGGTAGAATCTTTGGATTTTGAAATTGGATCTCAAAGAATCTCTACAAAATTCCACTTGGAGGACTAGAACACCCTTGCTACTATCTTATTTCTGATCTAAATTTCTAAAATTTTGAGTGTGATCCTGAGGCTTGATGTTTGCATTTTCTTCTTCTCTGATATCAAGTTTTGTTTGCATTATCTTCAAGTCTTCAACCTAAACCTAAAACAGATAAGAAGGAAAAACTTGTTGATTGTTAGTAAATGAGGGGTTTCCTTGGTCAAACCCCTTGTTGGTAATTAAACCTTGAAATGAAATGAAATGAAATGAAGGGAAATTATGAATGAACAACATGCAACACTACAACTCACCAAACCCATGTTGTAAAATTCATAAAATCGTGTGAAATGGCTAGTTTCGATATGGATCTTGAAACAATAGAATGCTTGATAGATATGGACTTGAATTGTTGCCTTGAATCAAAACCCTACATCATAAATGTTAGCACAAAAACACACATGATGCAAGAATCTCTTTGATATGATGCTTGAATCTTGATGATGGCTCCAAATGCTTGAAGAACTACTCTTGAATGCTCCTATGAACTCAATTATAATGCTATATGGAATGCTCTCACAAAATACTTGATATGAGAAATGAATGAATGGACCTTGTATTTATACTTATCCATGCTTAATATCAAGAAATTACACCACAACAAGCTGACATATGAATTCATTAATTAAAGGATGCTAAATCCTAAAAATACCTTAAGGGGGACTAAGATGCATGAGGTGGTGTCTTAGTCCCAAGGCATGAAACTTGGGGCACAAACTCCAAAAAGGGGCCCATTTAAGGTACACTTTAAATCAAAGTCCCAAGACATTTGGGGGAAAAAGACGTCCTTAGTGGCATCTTAGTCCTGACCCAAAAATTAGGGACACTTAGAAAGAATAATTAAATTATCATTTCCCCTTTGATGTTTGTCAGCATTAGCCCGAAAAAAGATGTAATTCATTGGGCTTATGGATGCAAAATAGGACCAATTAAGACATTATAAATAAGGATAAATAAAGCAAGGTGGGCCCAAATAAGTGTGAAAATGCAAGGGTATACATTTTCCTACACTACATTTAGCCCCCACTTTAGTGAGAGGATGAACTTGCTTCAAAATCACACTAAAGTAGCCAACCACACAATCAAGAGGGGTTCTAATGTACAAATTCTAGTAAGATAGGATGACAATAACCAAGAGGGTGGGCAAGCCCCCAAGATCAATATCCTATGGAAAACTAACATAGGCACAAAGGAACATGCTTGCAGATGATATATGAAGCCATAACCAAATTGCAAACATACACCATCAAAGACAAGAAAAGAAAAATGAAAAAGAAAATAAAAAATGCAACGGATCAAACTTCAACTAACAGTCCAATGTGTTGTGGACTAGATCTAGGTTGTTTTTCCAAGAGAGGTTTACAAGTCAAACACGTTGTCCTTTATGCAAACAAAACATGCACTCACAAGGGCTAGTGAACCTAGTTGTCCACTAGGTGAGCCCCAAGAGGTCCATATCAAAGCCATACCCCCATGAATTTAATAAGGACAAAAATAAAATGCATGCTCACAAGGGCTAGTGAAGCTAGTTGTTCACTACGTGAGCCCCGGGGGACCATATCATAGCCATACCTCCATGACTTTAATAAGGTACAAAAATGCATGCTCACAAGGGCTAGTGAAGCTAGTTGTCCATTAGGTGATCCCTAGGGGACCATATCAAAGCCATACCTCCATGACTTTAATAATGTACAAAAAGGAAAATGCAACGCAATGAGAAAGAAGGATGTTTGAAGGGATTTTTCTTAGTTCATGCAAGGTCTTAATCTTAGGGGATATTCCTCATAATGTCTCCAAGAGAGGACCAATCAAAGGATAAAAGATTTACAACTTATGGAATGCAGTGTGTCACATCACCACTAAGAGGAATGTAATATGCTAAGATAGATCAAGCTCTTGAAGGACATTACTCCTAATGTCACCAGAAAGAGAAAAAAAAATCGTATGAAATAAGAAAATAAAATCAAGGAACATGGAAAAAGAAAAATGAAAATGAAATCATGCCAAAATAATGCCAATGTATGCCCTCACTTTATAGCAATTTCTAAACACCATGCTGCTAGAAATTACTATAAAGTAGCCAAAAATGAAAAGGAAAAGAGGGTTTCCCCTTAGAGACACATAAGGGATCTATGGATTCAGGGTTAGTACCTGTCTTTGTTGTAATGATATTAGAGAGCTCAGAACTGTCATCATTCCCCAAATACACATAGAACTAGAAGAATGACATAAAGAGAGTGAAAACAAAGAAAAACCTTTTGGGTCAACATGGAAGAAACATAGGGTTTCTTGACACCTTGTGTCATCCCCAAAAGGAAAAAACAAGACAAAAATGAAAGGAAAAGAAAAGATAGGGTATGTGCAGGATCATGAAGGGCCAAAAAGTGACGATATGATGGGTATGTGTAGGTTATGTAGCTGATGACTTTTCTTTTACCCAAAATTGATGAAATGAAAAGGGGTTTTTTAAGGAGATTCTCAACTTTCCACCAATATAAATTATGCTTTACTTTGAATTTAATAAATAATTATTATTCATTTTCTATTTGAATTAAAACTAAAGTCCTAATTGATAGGCTAATTGAAAAAAAAAGCTTTAAATATCACATTTTTTGAATCTAAAACATGCATCACATTCTATACTTCACATACTATAGGATTAAAAAATAAATTGAATTTCATGATTTTTGACCAAGTTAAGGTGGTTAGAAATAGGCATTTTATAATTTTTAAAAGTTGTAATAAAAATTTCATAATTAATTATTTACTTGGAAAAAAATTACAAAAAAATATGCATCACATCGGGACATGAGTCATCTACTTATATCTAAAATCTTATAAAAAAATATTTTGGGTCAACATGGAAGAGACATAGGGTGTCTCAATTCCTTGCATCATCCCCAAAAGGAAAACACAAGACAAAAATTAAAATGAAAGTTAAAGATTAATATAAAGGAAAAAGCTTACAACATATAGAAGAATGAAGGTACAAATAGAGGAATGCACATAGAGAGAGGAAACATCAAACAATATAGGGGATCACATCACACACATGTAATCAAAAGAAAAAAGAAAGAGAAAAGGAAAGCAAAAGAAAAAAAAGAGAGGATAAAATACTAGTAAAGCACATGTGAGTTAACCATCCAATAGGTCATCTGCATCCTAGTCTTGTTCACTATATGCAGAATACAGATCACTAGCGAGAGGTAAAAAATCAAGTGTTGTAATAGGAGAATCGCTAGGTTCAACACGTGGTGCATCACTTAGTTTAGGAGGATAAACAAAGTTACTGTCTATGCTCATAGAAGAAGAAAATAACAAATTCAATTTATTATGCACTTGTTCATCAATTTTAGCTATTTCTTCATCATCATCCAAGTTAACCACAATAGGAGGAAAAATGATAATATCCATAGAAGGTGTTGGTCCTTATTATGTTGGAGACATAGGATCTGTTGGTTTTGGTAAGGGAGGAGGGTCATCGTTTATTACTTCTGTCAAGTTCGGATTTTGATTTTCAATGTTGTTTTCTTCATTCATCTTTCAAGCAATAGCATGCCATATATGCCTACACTCTCTAGTATTTATCTTTCTTTTATTATAGTTTTAAAGTTGTGTTTATGTAGGAGTGGGTTTTAAGCATAGGTTTCTTTTCTTCTTATGAGGGAAGAATGAAAGAAACCATGGAAGGTTGTTCAACCACTTTCTCTTTGGCTTTTTAAATTTTCTTAGGAGGCAGATTAGGACTTGTTTTGTTTTCTCTTGGCCTTTTGTACGAGGTAGGTAAGGTATTTTTGATGGATGGATCTCGGTTTGTTGGAAGGTCTATAAGCTCACTATTGTTTTCTTCAAGGGGTGGAGGTTCGAGCAAAGGTGGAGGCATATTTTCAAGGGATAACTTGGCTATGAATTTTGCTTTGAAATTTTGGTAGGATAGGAAAAGGAATTATTCATGAGGTCTTATAGGTTCCATGGGCTTAGGACAAAAGTAATCTAAGGAGAAATTTTCATGGGAAGACAGAGGTCTAAAGCCACTATGGTTCACTGTGAATATTTCATTGCCGAATAGAAACTTTAAGGCACTTATGGAAAATGGATAAGACCACATTCATGGAGTGAAGCCACTTTTAGCCTAACTTCACATGAAATTGGTTTGAGTTAGACAAAAATTTCCCTTTGGGATTTACTTCAGAATTCACCAAAGTACCACACTATTCTTCAAACAGCCTTACAACAAATTACAGTTCCTCTTGTTACTACTCTGAATGATGTGGCAGCTCTAATTCATGGAATGAAGGGTATGTGCAGGATCATGATGGGCCAAAAAGTGGCAATATGATGGGTATGTGGCCGGTGACTTTTTTTTTACCCAAAATTGATGAAACGAAAAGGGTTTTTAAAAAAGATTCTCAACTTTCCACCAATATAAATTATGATTTACTTTGAATTTAATAAGTAATTATTATTCATTTTCTATTTGAATTACAACTAAAATCTTGATTGATAGGCTAATTGAAAAACATCTATAGCTTTCAAATGGTTTCACAATTTTTGAATCCAAAACATGCATCACATTCTATGCTTCGCATACTATAGGATTAAAAAAATAAAAAAATGAATTTCGTGAAGTTTTGGCCAAGTTAAGGTGGTCAGACATACAAGCTTTTATATTTTTTAAAATTTGTAATAAAAAATTCATAATTAATTATTTACTTGGAAAAAATTACAAAAAATATGCATCACATCGGACATGAGTCCTCTACTTATATCTAAAACCTTATAAAAAAATATTGTTATTTTATTGTGGTTAGGGTCGTTAGACAGACACCTACTTCTTATTTTTTCCCTAAAATTTAAGTACCACTGCATTGAAATTTCAAATTTTCATCGAATAGTTTTTTTTAAACAAACCTAGTAGTTTAAAAACTACATTCAATTTGCTACGTATTCTATTCTTACATATTTTTGAAATAATATAGATAACTTATTCAAATTTTTACATCAAGTTGCCTAACTCTGATTTTTCTGAATTTTTTGCCACTTAAGGGCTTTTTTTTTCCATGATGATCTTGGACATAGCCTGAATCAAGTTAATCTTGATATTAAATTTCATCAACATGAGTACCCTCCTTTTGAGTTGCACAAAGGCATCAAAAGAACCCTTATTGATAATGGTTCTTCTCTTAATGTGTGTAGTGTGAATTTCCTTGATTGATTGCACATTAACAAGTCACAAATAATACATGATTCTGTATCCATTTGAGGATTTGACAATAAAACAAGGAAGCCGCCTGGGATAATTACTTTACCTATTATGGTTGGGGTGGCTACTTTGCAAACTCCTATTCATGTCATGCCTTATGATCTTTCGTATAATCTTCTTTTAGGAAGACCATGGATTCATGAGATGAATGCAGTGCCTTTGACCCTTCATTGTATCATGAAATATTTCTATAACAATCATATTTATCATGTTGAAATAGACCCTAAGCCTGAAATTTTCTTGCAGCTTGAAAAAGGAGCTACAATTCCTTTGAAAACATTAATTCCACTATCCAATATAGACCCTCTTGAAAGAGAACAAAATGATGTGGAATTGGTATCTAAATTCTTTGGTGATGATTAGGGATCCTTAAAATTCACACCTTCATTTATGGGCAAATACATAATCACACAAAAGAAAAATGAGAAACATGAAGAACCAACAATCATGTCAACTCAAAATTCCAAACAATCTTCTCAACCCTCTATCTCTTCTAATTTGGAAGAAAATGCAAACATACACCACAAAATATGATGAGATAGATTATCAATCCCCACCCAATCTGAAAGAAATGGAATGAATTTATTGAAAAGGCTATGAACTTGTGAAACAACTAGGATATACTAGAAAAGGGTGTGGAAAGCATGAACAAGGTATTTGTGTTCCTATTGAACCAAATACACAAGAGATGAAAACTAGATTGGGCTATTCTTTTTCTAAGATAACAAAAGCTACTCACCGAACCTCTTTGAATGTCAACACTATTATATGTCAGGGAAAACATAAACTCACCCTCAAACATCCTGAATTACTTGATGTAAAATTACAATCTTCATGGAGGTATGTTGATAGTGATAAAACTCTAAAAAAAATGTTAGGATTTTATGATAACTCATCCTCTTCTGCTCCCATGAAATGAATTCCTCGTGCTATGATTGTTACCAAGCAAGATGAAAATGATATCATTGAAGAATCCTACGATTATGAAGTTCCTAAACCTAGTGCACTCCCTTTAGGAGATAAAATTGATGTGTGAATGGACATTGATGATAAAGAAAAAGTTATTAAGATTGGGAAGTGCCTTGACGATGAAGAACAAGAAGATTCTACAACTTTACTTCATGATTTTCCTAAAATTTTTGCTTGAAAATATTTTGATATGCTAGGAATTGACCCAAAAATTGTAACACACAACATTGTACTTGTTGAAAATACTAAACCTATTCATCAAAAGATAAGAAAAAATGCACCCTAACATAGCCTTGCATGTTAAAGCTGAGCTTGAAAAACTTCTTGATGTAGGCTTCATTCAACCTATTGATTATTCTCCTTGGATCTCAAACATTGTCGCAGTTGTAAAACCTGATAATCACATTAGGATATGTATGAATTTTCGTGACTTGAATAAAGCTTCTTTAAAAGACGACTTTCTAGTTCCTAATATTGACATGAGTGTGGATTCAACTATTGGACATGCTTTGGTGTCATTTTTGAATGGATTTTCTAGTTATAATCAAATCCTTATTAACCCTCAAGATCAATACAAAATTGCTTTTATAACTGTTTGGGGAAAATTTTGTTGGCTTGTGATTCCCTTTGGTTTAAAGAATGTTGGTGCAACTTATCAATGAGCAATGAAATTAATCTTTCACGATTACATCCACAAAATTTTGGAAGATTATGTTGATGATATCTAAGCTAAATCTTTGACACGAGAAGACAATGTAAATGTTCTTCATAAAATCTTTGAACGAATATGGAAATATAATATGTGCTTAAATCTAAAAAAGTGTCTTTGGCATACATAGTGGTGAAATTTTGGGGTTTGTCATATCTCACAAAGGCATTGAGGTGGATACAAAGAAAAATGATGCAATCATTAACATGCCACCTCCTAGGAACATTTCTCAATTGTGAACATTACAAGGTCAAATTCAAGCTATCCATCATTTCGTTGCATCTTTAGTTGATTGCACATAATTACCTTTCATGAATCTTATTAAAAAGGGTGTACCTTTTGATTGGGATGAGTATTATAAATAGGCTTTTGAGAGTTTAAATTAATACCTTGCAACCCAACCTATTTTACAACCCGTTGTCCCTAAAAAAATCGTTTATCTTTTACTTAGCCACCTTAGCCCATGCTCTTGTAGCATTCTTGGCTCAACAAGATGATAATGGCAAAGAACATCTTGTTTATTACATCAATCGAACTTTAATTGATTATGAAACTTGATACTCACCAATTGAAAAATAATTCTTAGCTCTTGTATTCACTACTAGTAAATTGTGACATTATTTACTAAATGTTAAAATACAAGTAATGACAAAATGTGACCCCCTTAATCATCTTTTCAATAAAACAGACCTTTCTGACTACTTAGCTAAGTGGGTGATGTTGTTAACTGAGTTTTACTATAAGTTTGTTTCACAAAAATCAATCAAAGGACAAGCCAGGTTAACTGATCACTTAGTTGATGCTACTTAGTTCTTCTTGCTTTACCTAATAACGACTCCTTTCTTGATGAAAATGTCTTAACCATTGATGTTAAAACATGGGAATTGTATTTCCATGGATCTAAGTGTAGAATGGGTTTCGGTGTTGGAGTGGTCTTAATTCCACCAGACAGACAACCTATTCCCTTGTCCTATCGATTGAATTTCTTATGCACAAATAACACAATTGAGTATGAGGCATTAATCATGGGTTTACAAGTTGCTTTAACAATGAATGCTAAACATATCAAGATCTTTGGTGACTCATAATTAGTTATCAAACAAATTAATGGTATGTATCGAACTAAACATGATAAGTTATTAAAATACAAGGATCTTACAATGAAACTCTTAGAGAAGTTTGAATCATTCACCATTGATAACATCCCACAAAAAGACAATCGACATGCAGATGCAATGGCGAGTGTAGCCTCTCTTATATCCCCTCTCGATCCTTCAACAACCTTCACTTTCATTATTCACCCCATCATGAAACCTTCCATTGATACTCAATTCGAAGACATTTTAACAACTCAACATAACTCATGTGAATGGTATGACACACTTTACCATTATTTGAAAGATGGTACCATTCCTGAGCCCACAAAGACAAAACTAGAAAATGTTTACACAAACTAGTAGCTAAATATGTGATTCTTGCTAATGTCTTGTATAGAAGATCCTTTACTGGTCTCTTACTAAGGTGTCTTAAGGATTCTCAAATCCCTATAACCCTTGAGCAGACTCATGTTGGTGCCTACATCGATCATTTTGGAGGACGGTCGTTAGTGAAAAACTTATCCATATGGGTTATTATTTGTGAGATATGGAGAAAGATTGCTTCCCTTACATTAAATGATGTCACAAATATCAAGAGAATAGCAATTTGATTCATGCTTCTGCTTCTGAGCTCCAGGCCCAAGTTCCCATTTGGCTGTTCTCAGTGTGGGGGTTAGATATTATTGGGAAAATTTCACCTCCCTCTTCTACCAGACATACATTCATCCTCACTGTGACAGACTATTTCATAAAGTGGGTGGAAGCTATTCCTCTTCATTCTATTACTACTGAAGTAATTTTTTGTTTCATATTGGAACACATAATTGCTCACTTTGGACTCCCTTCTGCAATCATTACAGATAATGGAACCCCCTTTAAAAATAACAAAGTACAAAAATTTCTTGAAAGATTCAACATTCAACATCGATTTTCCACACCGTATTATCCACAATCTAATGGACAAGCTGAAAACACTAATAAGATTCTAGAAAAGATTCTAATGAAAACTATTAACAAACATCATAAGGATTGGAATACACAATTACATTATGCACTTTGGGCTTATAAAACAAGTGTTAGATTATTGATAGAAACTACACCTTATAACCTTGGTTATGGCACTGATGTGATCATGCCCTTGGAGTTAGAAATTCCTACATTACAAATTGCTCTCCAGTACCTTATTGGGGATGCCACTTATAAAGAAAAATGCTTACACCAACTCGAGATGCTTGAGTTGGTGTGTGCATTAACGCTCTTGAGCATCTCCAAACTTACATAAAAATATTACAACAAAAACATAGCTCACATGTTATTCCTTGAACGTTTCCTAAGGGTGATTTTGTCCTTTCTGAGAATCAACGTAATGCTAATGCTGACAATGAAGACACAGATAAATTCAGCCCTAATTGGTTAGGACCTTACATAGTTGATACATGTTACAGGTATGGTGCTTATGTCTTAATAGAGCTTGATGGAACACCCCTTAAGGAGCCTATTAATGTTGCGCATTTGCATTGATATTACCTCTAACCCCTTTGAATAGTATGATTGTTAAAGTAGTGTTGTTTAAAGTCATTTGATGTCATTCTAAATAACTTTCACATTCATTCGTTCTTGACAACTAATTTTGTGTTTGTCTTGAGCACTCAGGTAATTATCTAAAGTACATTTTATAGTCACTTTAGGATTCATACTATTCGCTTTTGTGTTGTGTTAAGTTAGATCATTATATGAGTTATAGGTTTATTTAATTTAACATATTCTCTTCCAATCAACAATGTTGTAGATCTACAATAAAACTGCAATATGTTTTAAACTAGATCACATTAATCATGTTAAATCATGTAAGCATTAATTAAATACTTTTATAATAAGTAATTTAATTAATCACATTACATTTAACATTTCAACCACAAAGAGACACATCATAATAACATCAAATGTGCATGTCTATATATATATCAAAGTTTTATGTGCATCTCAATATCATATACAAAGTCATAAAGGTCTGTGAGAACTAGAACCCTCAAGATCTGGTGCTTGTGAGCCGGTCCCTAGACATCATGAGATGGTCGTGTGTGACCGTGAAAGTGAACTACTGAATCTGAGTGTGAACTCTAGACCCTATACTCAGCAAATAGCCACAAGCCGCTCCTCTTCAATCTGATCCCTCTCTACTCGTGTCTATGCTAGCTCTGCATGTAGTCTCTTAACCTCTGCTAAGGTCTGTGATGTCTATCTTGCACTCTTAGCTCGATAGATTCATCTCCTCACACTCTCGTACGTTGCATGTAACCTCCCAAAAGGTCTAAGCGACTCTAGCTCTTCCTCCACAATTGGTGGGGGAACATAGTCAAGATCCATTTCCTCCTTGTTGATGGATGCAGGAACTATCTCTATGGAAGTCTGACGATAGAACTCTCACAAGTCTCTCGTCGCTCCTGCAAGATAGATAATGTACACAATCAATAAACATCATCATGATATATATATATATATATAAAGCATAATATAATCAGGTACATGTGTAAAATCAAATGTCATCACCTATGTCTCCCATCGAATGAGGAATGTTCATTTCATCCTCTCTGGGGGGCACGGAGGATGTGCTAGCCTCTCTTTGACTCTGGGTGCCAATTTTTGCTATAGCTACTACACAAGATCTAGTTCTATAAGTGTGTGAGGACTCTCCATGCTCGTACTGATCCTCAATAGCTACCTCATCACCCTCACTCAGGGGTGGATCCTCCTTGTAATAATCATCCTCCTCATCATCCTTCTCCTCATCATCCTCTCCTCCATCTTGGTCCTCATAGTCAGGATCAACACGAGATTGGTACTCATCATCAATAACATTAGTAAAAATATCTGGTGGCCTATACCATACCTCCTTTGCTCTATCCTTTGGCTCATTCCCCTCATCTGGTGCTTGTCCTGCATCACCTATAGGGAAATCCATTAGGAACACAGGAGCTGGTAATGTAAATGAAAACCACTCCTTGTGCGCATCTGTGTTTTCGACATCATTAGCATCAGATGTTGGTAGCTGATCATGATTTGAATTATCACAATCACTCTCATGAACATGATATATCATAAGTTGAATAGTATCACCTGGCCTTTGAACACTTTTATCTGATCGTCTAATGAAGGGGTATGCCCTTGGTGGTGTTTTCACCTATCCAAACTATCGCATGACTTGCCCATTGTAGAAAGTTCATACAACATAGTCATGCCTCTCAACTAGATACATGTCCATCTGCATCCTTCGTAGCTGTCCTGTGTTTCCATAAGATCTCATCTCCCTCCATCCGGTCAAACCTCACCCTCCAAAAGTGTAAATCCTTGTACTACCGCAAGTGTCATAGAGGATACCTGAATGCTTGTGGATATCCTACAACTATCACACAAGGGAATCTGATAGGTCTGGTGCATGTGATATGCTCAAGGCACCACACCTACAAAAGCATACAGTGCACCATATTCTTGATCTTTGTTGTGCATGTTTTTACACACACGCCTTGTTCGGAATGGGGACCCTCTCTTCCTGTTGCCTTATCGAGTCATTTTGTGTCATTGCCTCATTTTGTGGGCCCCCAATTTTGGAATCTAAAATGGTCAGCGAGCCTCATAGTATCATTTCAAGTCAACCATGTTTCACCCCACAAATTTTCTAAGTTCTTTGAGCCCTCCGAGTCCACCCTACTAGATTTCCTTGGCCAAATTTCCCTGCTCGCTCAATTCACTTTTTCCTTCATTTTTTAACTTTGGGGATAAGTTTCCTATGGATTTGCGATGTTTTTTGTGGTGCCTAAGTGAACTACCAAGGTTTTGTTAAGTTTCAGGAAGTTGCAAAAATTTCATTATGGGACCCAGCCTCTCCATGGCCATTTTGAACTTCTGCTGGCCCCCTGCATCCTGACCCCTTCATGGCTGTTTCCAAGACTCCGTCCCTCCTTGGCCATTTTGAACTTTTGTGGCCCCCTCTGTGGCCGTTTCCGGGACTCTATCCCTTCGTGGCCATTTTGAACTTCCACTAGCCTCCAACAACCCGAGCTCTCGGACTTGGCCCCTCCATGGCCATTTCGAGACTTCGTCCCTTTGAGGCCGCCGTGTGCTCATTGCCATTTCAAAGGGTGGTGAACCTCTGGCTTTCCACTTCCAAACTTTCACCTTTTTTGAAATGAGTCCAATCTCAAGGAATTTTTTCTTGGCCCTCTTTCTTCCCCTTTTCCCATGCATTGTAATTGAAAACTCTTGGTTTTGTTAAGTTTTGTGAGGTCTGGGAACTTCCTTTCCGGTATGTTGTCCCTCGTTCACTGCTTGACCCTCTTGGGCCTACATTAATGTTTATGGTCCAAATGAGCTCCAAATATGAATATTATGATATTTTGTTGATGCATGGATGGATCTAACAAGGAGTTTGCAAGATTTGACCACGTTTGTCTTGATTTGTGTATGAAAGAACTTACTGCACTTCATGTATGCAGGATTCAAGAAGCCTATCACGGGTCCGTCAGGGAGACCCATTGAGAAATCCAAACAAGGAAAAGAGCATAGCTCCTATCACCATTCATTTTATGCTCACCTTTCCTCATAGCACCCATCAACAGAGTTGGCATTAAAATGGAGCCTATGTCCTTGAAAGTGGTTGGAAGGAGCAGCTATTTCTTCCCTCCAAAAAAATGATAGCGATCCATCAGAAGCTAAATCATTTGATCCAATGATACAAATTCACAAACGGGATACACTCGATTGGATGAGAAATGTTTCAGATCCATCAAGGGAAGAAGATAGCTTTCAGGCAGTTTTAGGTACAGTGAAAAGGGAAATCAGCTAAATGACAAAACTGTTACAGTACCTGAGCACTAGATGACAAAACAAGGAAAAGACAAAAGATGTATTTTAAATTACTGGATAATGGGAGGTAGGTGAAACCCTAATGTAATCAAATCTGAGCCACATAATGTAATTCAATCCTAGCCATTCATTTGGGCTTTGGAAAAATATAAATAGGGGCTTGCCCCCCATTTGTAAAGGGTTGGAGAGCTGGTGTAAAAGGAATTTACAACAATAGAAGACAACATTGCATGATTTTATGGATGTTCTCTTTGATTTTTCTCATCTTGCATGCATGGTTCTACTTCCCTTTTTAGTTTAGTTGTAGATTCTTGAATGGAAGTGATTATGGAAATTGTTGTTATGGTATTTGATGAACTTTCAGCCCATACTTTTAGCACTTGTTAATGACAAACTGTTGTGTAAAGTTAGCTAGGGCTTCTTGATTTCAATGTTGCAACTTAGTTCAATCACATGTAGATAATGTGCATGTGCAATATGAAAATCTATAATCCTTAGAAGATTGCACTGGTTTTTTGTAACTGTAGGTTCCTCTTGGCCAAACAAAACCTAATTTAGGGAGTGTGTCTACTATAGCTGCCTCCATGATCAATGTTCATTTGTAGTTTCAGATCTAGGAACTTCCTCTCTTCTCTTCTCTTTTTCCTTTTTTTTAATAGTAACCTTAGGAAAGGTTCATTGCACATTGTAAAGCTAAATCCAATGAAAAAATGGAGTTCAAGATTGTTGTTTGAACCTACAGCAAACACACATCAACTCTCCCATCTTAAGAACTCCATTTGTAGATCCAACTTCCCTACTTTGTGACTCATTCGTAAGTTCACCTTGCGATTCTAGAAAATCACATGAAACAATTGAGATATTCCAAGCACTATCAAGACTTGACACCCGAGAGACCTTGGGGTGATTTTCAACAAATTGTTGTTGGAAGTTTCCTTTCAAAAGAGGTAGTGCATCTACACACTTCCTATGTTTAGAAAGTGTGCAAAAACACCCATCAACAAAACTGGCACTAGAAGGAGGGCATGGCATGTTGAGGCTACAAAGTTGAAAGTTGGAAGTTGGAAAGAACACTTTCAAAAGGAAATTAGAGATAGGGAGATCTCATCACATGCTGAAATTTAAAATCATAAAATTTTGAAGGGAAACAAAAGCTCAAACGAAATAGAGCAGCATGCAAAAATTAGCATCACTCAGCTACATGTTGATTTGAATAAGAGACTGAAGAATCCATTGCAGCAATTTGCGCTGGCAGATAGATGTTAGATCCATTGCACTTGCAGGCACAATGAGCTGGGGTGTTTGAATTTCTTGAGCAGAATTGAAAGGGTCTTACAAGGATAAATTCCCTTATGGGAAATCTATCTACCTTTAGCCCTTGCAGACCTAGAGGAAGAATTGACAACCATGGAAGCCAAGGTGTTTGAGGAGTTGATACAGGAACATTTGAGTAGCAAGTATGAACAAAGATTGGAGGAAATATTGATGTCGAGTTGGTGCAGATTTCACAATGCACCCGACTCTGAATTCACTTGCTCGTCATGCAAAAACATCATTGCTCAAGCCAAGGGTTGTTTAGATAAGTTGGAGCAGCCTACTCCCAATGAAGAGAATTTATCCCATGAGGTAGAAGAGCTTCAACATCCAGAGGATAGAAAAGTAAGGATGAACCAAGAAATTTGATACAAGTTGATGTTGGACCAGTAGACATTGAAGTTGAAAACCAGGAGGAAGAAGTGCAGATTTCACTAGAATAGCAAGGTGCCTTGGTGAAAATCTGATTGAAGCTAATTTAGAAGGCCTTCCCTCCACCAATCAAAGGAAGTCCTCCACTCTAGAAGAAGAGAAATTGGTAGGTGAAAATGAACTAATGAAGTCTACAATTGTGGATGTTAGTGCAGCTAACAAAAATGTTGAAAATCGGAAAGAGGAAAGGGATGACAACCTTGCATAAATAGAAAATGACGACGAAGACATAAGTGAAATTAGATTGGAAGACCTCTCCTTCATAAATGACAGTGATGAAGAATCTAAAAATGAGATTTGGAGGAGTGGGAACAACTATAGGTCACGGTTGTTCACCATCTAGCTTCCCTCCTAAGTGATGATGAGGACTTGATCATGGATAGATATGACTAGCTTGTCTCCAAGTTGGAAAAGGATTGGTTGGAGCTGAAATACCAAGTGAATTTGGAGGTGCTACTACTGCCAAATTGGTGCAGACTTCATGATTCATCACACTCAGAGTTTGTGTGTAGACTGTGCTAGGAAGCCATTAAGCAAGTCAAAGGACAAGTGAGGCAGCCAAGCATGCACCACTCCCTGCAGTTGCTTCAAGGATGAAACGTGAAGACTAAGAGACAGAACCGAGTGATGACTCAGCTAAAGGTAGACCTCAAGGGGATGTTGGGACAACAATAGAAGAAGGACAAAAATATATTCTTAGACTTCTGAACGATGAATTAGATCAAACAAAAATGTTGTCCACCAGTCATCAAGAATTTCTTCCTCTTTAAGATCATTTACACACCATGAACGATAGGGTTTTTGGCAAGCCCTTGGAGGGAAATTATGTAGTAGAATTTGGTCCCCTTGATGAGGTGTCGTCAATTGATGACTTATTTCCATTGGGAATTGTACTGCGGAGGTATGATCATGTTGAGGAAGAATTTCTTCCTCTTTAAGATCATTTACACACCATGAACGATAGGGTTTTTGGCAAGCCCTTGGAGGGAAATTATGTAGTAGAATTTGGTCCCCTTGATGAGGTGTCGTCAATTGATGACTTATTTCCATTGGGAATTGTACTGCGGAGGTATGATCATGTTGAGGAAGAGCACATCCCAAAAGATGGTAGCGATGAATACATACTCCTTGTGCCTCTGAACGGTGATGCACTAGAGTCTCTGGATTGGGAGAGGGGTTCCTTCTCCATCTATAGAAATAGTGAATAAGGGGAAACAAGCGAACATCATGATGAGATGCATGAACAACAAAAAGAAGAAGACAAATGTGGAGGTGCTGAGATAGCTGCCAACAGAGATGAAGCACCTGACCAACTACAAGGTACAACTTGGATTCCTCCTACCATGATCGTTGCTAAGCCTTCATATTTAGATGGCTGAAATAGGATAGATTCACATATGTCATTGTCCCATGACATTGAAAACCACATAAATAAGGACAACTCTTGGGAAAGGAAGTGGGACAACATGTTGCCTTTTGAGGACAACAATCAAGTGGACACCAGGTTTGCGAAAGATCAATGAGATGAAGTCTATCTTCTTGAAGAATAGTTGATAGGGATTGTCGATCCTGCGCAAGACCTAGAATAAGTGCTTGATGGCCCATTCTCCCTACCTTGTGTAGGCTTTAATATACATGAAATGTTGCACCACCCAGTGCCTCCATCCAAAGCAATCAATGCACTTTTTGATGATGTTGTGCTCACTCTCAGTTGTCCAACGCTTCCACATCCACGTGATGACATCTAGGTTCTATCCTTCCTTGCTCCTATTAATTGTCATAGTTGCACTTATCATTTTGATTATGGAAGCGAGGGAAGGAAAACATGCTTATGGATTAACCATGGGTTTAATGAGCCTTGTCAATTGCTGATTTTCCCTAACCGTGTGACTGAACTTGAGTGCTGCAATGTTGAATCTCTTTTTTTAGAATATAAAGATAAATTTGCATGGTTAAGAATGGTAACGATCACCCATTTGCTTGTGCATGCATTGCAAAATCCAATGAATTTTAATGTTAGCTTGCCCTGCTTGAACATAGTGCTTTGTAAATATCTTTGTACATGGCCCTTTTTAAGTAGTGTAGGTTTCCTATAAATACTCTGCTTTCCTGCTTTCCTTAGGTTAGTTGGTTTGATGTAGGTTGCTTTCTTTGGAGTTGTTTTCTTTCACTTTGCTGCTTCTTTGCTCGGGGTCCCTCTACTCTTAACTGGGAACATCTGTGTGCACAACAACCATACTTATCACCTGGGGTTGTTCTATGTATTTCTTTGTTAAACTCTAATCAAGTTTTTAGAGTGGATGGTGAGGATCTTCTGTTAGTGTCAAGTAATCTAGGTGTTTGATTCAAAGAGGATAAATCATTGGTTGGTCTAATTTTGATGTATTTTTTAATATCATATCTCTCACATCTTAAGAATCTGATAGTCGCTATTGGTCCTTTGTGAAGTCTAGTTAAGTGAAAAATCTAAAATTCTACTTCAGTGCCACTGTGATTATCAGCCTCGAGTGTGAGCTTCAATGCTTGTGGATTGAAATAAAAGGAGTTAGAAATTAAAAATCAAAATAAAAGAAATAAAAGAAAGAAAGAAAAATATTGAAAATTAAAAGAAAAGAAATTTAGCTTTTCAGGGGTATTCGAGCAACTCTATCGAGGCTATGGACGTCCACCTGGCAGTAGAGCAATGTTTGGGAGAATCATAGTGACAACCTCGTCGGGCCTATGGATTCCTAACTGGTAGTGAGGCAATGTCCTGGATGCTTTTGGAACTAGAATAAACTACGCAACTTAACTTGATGGAACTTGGGTTCCTGTAGCAACTGAAGGAGGGGAATTAACGCAACTGCACACACTTGGATTTTTACCATACTGAAGGTTGGGTTGGCTAGTGGTTTTGATCCTTTGGTTGAGCGTCTGGTTTGTTTTCCCTAGTGTGAAAGTCAAAACTAGAGATTCTGGGTTCATGATTCTAGTTTTTCATCAAAATGCTCTGGAGCATTTCCCCAGTGAGGCACCATTTGTTGTGCATGTTTTGCACACACACCACGTTTAGAATGGGGACCCTCTCTTCCTGTTACCTTGCTGGGTCATTTTGTGTCGCTGCCTCATTTTGTGTGCCCCCAATTTTGGCATCTAAAATGGTCAGCAAAGCCTCATAGTATCATTTCAAGTCAACCATGTTTCACCCCACAAATTTTCTAAGTCCTTTGGGCCCTCCGGGTCTGCCCTGCCAGATTTTCTTGGTCGGATTTCCATGCTCACTCGATTCACTTTTTCCTTCATTTTTGACTTTGGGGACAAGTTTCCTATGGATTTTGGATTTTTTTGTGGTGCCTAAGTGAACTACGAAGGTTTTGTTAAGTTTCAAGAAGTTGCAAAAATTTCATTCCAGGACTCAGCCCCTTCATGGCCGTTTTGAACTTCTGTCGGCCCCTGGCAACTCGACCTTTGGGACTCAACCCCTCTATGGCCATTTCTAGGACTCCATCTCTCCTTGGCCATTTTGAACTTCTGTTGACCCCTGGTGAGCTGGCCTCCAAGACCCGGCCCCTCCGTGGCCGTTTCTAGGACTTCACCCCTCCTTGGCAATTTTGAACTTCCATCGACCCCCAACAACCCAGCCTCCAAGACCCGGCCCCTCCGTGGCCGTTTCCCAGAATCCATCCCTCTATGGTCATTTTGAACTTTCACCAGCCCCCAGCAACCCGGCCTGTGGGAGCCGACCCCTCTGTGGCCGTTCCGGGACTCCGTCCCTTCTGGGTCACCGTGTGCTCATTGTCATTTCAAAGGGTGGTGACCCTCTGGCTTTCCCCTTTAAAACTTCCATTTTTTTTGAAATGAGTCCAATCTCGAGGAAGTTTTTCTTGGCACTCTTTCTTCCCCTATTCCCATGCGTTGTAATTGAAAAATCTTGGTTTTGCTAAGTTTTATGAGGGCCGGGAACTTCCCTTCTAGTTTATTGTCCCCTGTTCGTTGTCTGCCCCCTTGGGACCGCATTAATGTTTATGGTCCAAATGAGCTCCAAATATGAATATTATGATCTTTTGATGATTCATGGATGGATCCAACAAGGAGTTTGGAGGATTTGACTAAATTTTGTCTTGATTTTTGTATGAAAGCACTTACTATACTTCATGTATGCAGGATTCAAGAAGCCTACCGTGGGTTCACCGGGGAGACCCATTGAGAAAGCCGAACAAGGAAAAGATCATAGCTCCTATCACCATTCATTTTATGCTCATCTTTCCTTGTAACACCCATCAACAAAGTTGGCATTAAAAGGGGGCATGTGGCCTTGAAGGTGGTTGGAGGGAGCAATTATTTCTTCCCTCCAAACAAATGATAGCGATCCATAAGAAGCTTAATCGTTTGATCCAATGATACAAATTTGCAAATGGGATGCACTTGACTAACTGAGAAATGTTTTAGATCCATCAAGGGAAGAAGGTAGCTTTCAGGAAGTTTCAGCTATAGTGAAAAGGGCAATCAACTAAATGAAAATACTGTTACAACACTTGAGCTCTAGATGACAAAACAAAGAAAAGACAAAAGATGTATTTTAAATTACTAGATAATGGGGGGTAGGTGAAACCCTAATGTAATTAAATCTGGCCCACATAATGTAATTCAATCATAGCCATTCATTTGGGCTTTGGAAAACTAGAAATAGGGGCTTGCCCCTCATTTGTAAAGGGTTGGAGAGCTGGTGTAAAAGGAATTTACAGCAATAGAAGACAACATTGCATGATTTTATGGATGTTCTCTTTGATTTTTCTCATCTTGCATGCATGGTTCTACTTCCCTTTTTAGTTTAGTTATAGATTCTTGAATGGAAGTGATAATGGAAATTGTTGTTGTGGTATTTCATGAACTTTCAGCTCATACTTTTATTAATTGTTGATGACAAGCTGTTGTGTAAAGTTAGCGTGGGCTTCTTGATTTCAATTTTGCAACTCAGTTCAATTGCATGTGCATGATGTGCATCTACAATATGAAAATCTATAGTCCTTAGAAGATCGCACTAGTTTTGTGTAACTGTAGGTTCCTCTTGGCCAAGCAAAACCCAATTTAGGGAGTTTTCCTACTGTAGTTGCCTCCATGATCACTGTTCATTTGTAGTTTCAGATCCAGGAACTTCCTCTCTTCCCTTCCCTTTTTCATTTTTTTTAATAGTAACCTTAGGCAAGGTTCATTACACATTGTAAAGCTAAATCCAATGAAAAAATGGAGTTCAAGACTGCTATTTGAACCTACAGCAAACACACAACTCTCCCATCTTAAGAAATCCATTTACAGATCCAACTTCCCTACTTTGTGACTCATCCGTAAGTCTGCCTTGTTATTCTAGCAAATCACATGAAACAAATGAGATATTCCAAGCACTGTCAAGACCTGACACCCGAGAGACCTTGGGGTGATTTTCAACAACTTATTCTTGGAAGTCTCCTTTCAAGAGAGGTAGTGCATCTATGCATTGTTTGTGTTGAGAAAGTGTGCAAAAACACCCATCAACAATCTCTTGAAATACAAACTGACCAATACATAATACAAGTGTGCTAAAATGTAGCGGCCCTAAGCATAGACTGTCCTTTGCTTATACATCCCTCAAATCAAATGTACCCATCCTCCATCTAAGTTTGTCACTCATCCATCTGGATTGAGAACTAGTGCCACTATGCGCATCATAATTTATCTAACAATAGGAGCTTGTGAATATAGCAGCATGGGGAGCTCGATCGGCGCTCTAACTCGCTTATCATGAACAAGTCCACCTAAACAATATTGCATGTCCCTCTTCTTCTCATGGAATGACTGATTACCCTAGAAGTATACCTGTTCTCCCTAAATAGGAACTCAGAGAATGCGGTGTACATCCTCGAGAGTGATGGTCATCTTCTTGGTTGGAAGATGAAATGTACAAGTATCGGTATCCCAACGCTTGTAGAGGGCCATAAGCATGGCGTCAGGGTATCTCATTTGTGGCATAAGATATTTCCAATAGATACCTATTGATTGTAAATGTTATGTCTTTGCTATTGATAGCGCTAGAGCATCATCTCTCATAAATGTGAGCTATCTCCCCCCTAACAGCCATCGTGACTAGGCAGGGACCTATCAAAATTATCACAAAATTCTCTAAAATCTATATAATTTCTTCAATTTTCACATATTTCACCATGCAAGTGTGCTAAAGTAAATCTAGTGTGCTTTCCTAATGGCCCTAGACACTTTAGAACCCTTTTAGGACACTTTGCAAAGAAACGAGACACTTTGCAAACAAAAGGGACACTCTGTGAACAAATGGGACAATTTGGGAAAAAAGGGGACACTATGCGAATTTTTTTTCCAAGACCCTAAATTAACCTAAAATCACAAGACGAAAGTTGCAGAATTGACTCACCTCATAATACAGCTCACTGTGCACCACCTGCTCACAAAGCTCATCTAGCCGCCAAGGTGTGTAATCCCATCTGCTCGACATTTTCTTCTCTCACTCGTCACTTTCAAGCTACAAGAAGGTAAAATGAATAGTAAGTGACACATTACTCCTCTTTACCTCTTTTAATCCATTTTCATCTCTTTTTATTCTTATGCATTAAAATAGGGTTACTATCTTTTAGGAATTAATAAAGTATCTCTTCTTGAAATCAACATAACGAGAGCTAGGGTAATCCATTTTCCATGTCATTTGATGCATTGGAATCATAATTTTTCACTTGACATCATAATTAGTCTATCGTTATGAGGCATGGCACTTGGATATGCCCTATGATATGATGTTTATTATTCGATGTGGCTAGATTTCTACCTTGATTCCACCTTCGTAAAGTAAGAAAATCAAGGGGGGGCGTACATCTACCCTCAAATTGGATTCCTAGGAGTTCGATGAAAGGATTCTTGGACAATTAATGAATGTGTGTTGCAAGATGTGGTTTCTAATGTTGTGGTTCTATACATAACTACATTGGGGGCTTTGTTCTCCTATCTTTTGAATGAGTATCATTTTATGCGATAAAGTGCACTGTTTAGAGTCCTTTAGCTTACATATGCATGTAAAGTCATATGGGAGCTAAAGTGGGGGCTAAATTTGATGTAGAAAATTGGACCCTCTTGACAAAAGAGACAATTTCACATCTAATTGGACCCACTTTTGAGTCCCCTTGCATCATTTATCCTTCAAAATGACATTTATAGGCCTCTAAGACACTTTATTTTTTATCTAGAGGCCTGCTTCACCTGAGAAATCACCTACAACTCGACAGAAAACACTTAATTCTTTGATATCTCGAAAACACACCTTCAAAAATTGGTAGTGGGACCCATTCGCCAAGGGTGGAGAATGAGTCCCTTTTGAGGGAAAATTCAATTTTGAGCGAGAATTTAATTAATTAAACTTAAATTTTCAGTGAATGTTGGCCTCTTAGTTCTAAATAATAGGAAAATTAGGTGTTGTTCCTTATAAATACTCATTTTAAGTCATTTTACACATCTTTTAGTCATTTCAAAAAAGGCAATTTCTAAAGTCAAGTCTTCTACAACAAATTTAATTAGCAAAGTTGAAGTTTTAGGGAAGCAAACTAGGGTTTTTGTAAGTCTTGAAGCTCACTCTTTAGGTCAAGATTCAACATTGTAAAGGGTTGATGATGGGTGCCTATGGTGAATCATGGAGAAATATAGGTTGAGGAGATGCAACTAGCCATCAAATCACACCTAAGGACTTGGTTTCAAAGTGATTCCATCTTCCATTTTCACTCTATCTTCAGATTAAGGTTTGCATTTCATATACATTTCATTTGCATGAAATTTTATCTCCATTTTTGATGTGTTGTAATATTTCTAGGGCTGATATCTTGCATCATTCAAATCACATTTTTATTTCTCATTCTTACACAATATAATAGGGTTTTTGACATACTTCAGACTTTCCTAGTCTTTAACACATCTAAGGCTAGGGTTTTATGAAGATTTTTCTCCATTCAATGTTTAATTACCAAACTAGGGGTTTGACTAAGGAAAACCCCCCATTGTACACAAACAATTTTAAGTTGTTTTGTAGGAATTTTCTGAGATCACGACTCGAGTATCCTTAAAAAATTGTTGTACAAGTGTAAAGGTGCTTAACATAGATTTGAAATCATAGAAATTTGAAAGTAGACTAATTCGCCATGCATGGTGAATGAGTTCCTCATGAGATTCCATTTTGAGTTAGATGTAGATCCTGACACCCAGTCGACATAAAACAACTTCTATGCATAAAAACCTTGACTTGGGACTGATTCACCTAGGGTGGCGAATGAGTCCCAGTCAACTCAAAATTAGGTCTCATTAGATTTCTAGATTGCTTTTCAGTCCTCTTCAGCTTCTCAGGTGCACACATTCTGAAAAATAACTTTTTGTTTGGTTTAATTTGCAATTTTGATCATTCTTTTAAGCATTTTGCAAACAACATTCTGTTTTCAAACACGACATAAATCTTAGATTTTGCATACATAATCAGTCAATTAGTTCATATAATTGCACTCAGTTCATTTTGTTTAGTTCAAATAACATCATACGTTGCAAAATTTAAGTGAACTTAGAGTAGATCCTTGGTGTGCGGTTTATCTCTCCCCTTTTAGGTGAAACATCACAAGAGTGCAAGAGTAGTCTATAAGTCCTACCCAAAAATCTATGGTTCACCAAAAATGAAGGGTTTGTTGAATTTTGTATCTATTTCATCAAGAATAAGGAATTATTAAAACTTGAAATGTTGTAAAAGATTTGGTGCATCACCATCTTTTTTTTTTTTGCATTTCTCTTTTTCCCTTTTCCCAAACACAAAGAAGATTTTTCTTTCTTTAAAAATCCAAGAGGTCATTTAGTGAGGTGCATTTTGGTCCCCCACTCACTGAACTTCCCATAAGGCTATTCAAAGAGGCACAAGCTTTTATGATCAATAGTTTTGTTTTTAGCTCACCTAGTGGGACCCAAGTTTTTCAAACATCTGATTAGAAGTTAAAAATATTTCATAAATTAGACTAAGAAAAGAGGCTGGAAATATCATTCCCAAAGTTCAAATAAGAGCATCTTCTAAAGGAAATTTCCAATACTACCAGCCACCCATTTTGGCCCCTAGACGAAGATGAGTTACAGGTTTTGTATCACCTATCAAGAAAAAAAGAGTGAGAAATGTTAGCCCACAAACTAGAGCTTTATCCACTCCCCGAGGAGGCCAAACTTTCCAAATCAGAATACCCATCTACCCCATCAATAGGAATCTATTTTCAATGGCTCACTTAGGTGCTCCCACTTCTAGAAATTTTGTAATATGGGATAGTGGTAGCCCACTACTTCCACCTACGTCCCTAGATGTGTGGCCTACCATACCTGCTAATGCTCCCAAAGTTATTTTGGGGTTCATTGGGAAGTATTTTAAAACCCCTTATGAACACCTCTAGAATATAACGAAGGTATGAAGAGTCCATAACCTTGCAGAAGAAAATGTGGCCCTCATATTACTAGATACATATTTGAAAGGGAAGGCTCAAAATTGGTATAGATTATTGGCCTATGGCTCCATATTCTCTTGGGATGAAGTTAGAGAGAAACTATTCGAGTCCTCCAAGAAAGGAGATCGCTCCTACTTACTACAACAATTAATTACTATCAAGAGAGCCCTACAGGAGATCGTTATCGACTTCAATACTAGGTTTCATAAAACCTAACAGAGGATTCTTGTGAAAGCTAGGTCTTTGATAGCTATGGAATTCATGTTCTATCTAAAGGCTTTAAATTCAGACATTGTAGTCCTAATACAATCTATGGGAGGAGACACTCTGCTCGATGCATATAATTTGGTTGTTCATGTAGAGAATAGTCTAATTGACATAGGGAAGCTTCCAACATAACCAAGTTCTGATGCCCATGTTCACAAATTTTTTTGGTGAACCTCGGGAAGAAGCAATTCCTAGTGCCTCTGCTCCATAACCTAGCACATCAGTTGTGCCACCGCCATCCACGTATGTACATACCAAGAAGGAAAACCCAAGACATCGAGCTCCTCTTCACAAGCAGTAGATGTCAATGATATGAAGAGCCTCATGAAATCCTTTACAAATGAGTTAGTCCTTATCTAGTTCTAGTAGGCAGCACCTCCAAAGTCTCCCATACAAACTTTTCAAGGAGGAAGGACACCCTATCAACATAACACTTACCAACGAGCTCTGAGAGGAGGTACTGAACAATAGGAATCTACAAGCCAGATAGTCCTAGTCACCATGCCACTTCAGACTGTCAAGAGCAACTTGAAAAAGGATTTGGTCCTAGGTCGTAACAACCTGGTGAAAGATGAGAACATGTGGTGTGTCCCATGTAACGATGGCCATATGCCCCAAAATTGTCCAAGGGGAAATCTCTAACAAAATATAGCATAAGAAAGATTCTAGGGTATGTTTTCACATACAGAAGAATATCAACCTCTAGGAATGGAGAATTCCCACTTCAGAGTGTAGACACAAGGAATGTTCTTAGAAAAAGAGTTGGATATCTCACTTAACAAAGCACTATTTTCTTGGATAGAAGAATAATATGTAGTATTTGTAAATGATTTTTTGACAACTAGTCATCATATAGGTAAGTCGGACTAGGGTGATCCCACAAAGCTAGTTTATAATTTATGGGAGATCTAATTTTTGCTGAAATCACATAATTTTTAGAAAATATAATGATTTAATCCTTTAAAAGTTCCATTTAAAGCATTCCAATTGAAGAGGGTTTGATCAAACCACCTTAGATCAAACCCCCTTGGATAGAACCTTACTAGTTTAAACCATACCTATAAATGTCTCCTTTACACCTATCAAAATGTTGATAAAAAACCACTTTTGATTTACCTTTGGGGATCAAATGAATTCATTTAAATTTATTTTTTTGTAAGTATGTAGTCCTTATTATAAGCTTCCCAAAAGTATAATTTTTAAATAAATTTAATTTTATTATTATATTTATTTTTTATTTCCTCGTGAATGTAGGTTTTTCAACTTAAAATCAAGCTCTCTATTTTGCATATGTGGAAAAATAGCAAATTATCAAAATTAAAATTTAAAAATATGAGTGCAGCAGATATTAAAGTTCTTGATCCAAAAAGAAACAAATTGAATTTTGATACACACAAAAAAGTTACGCGTTATACGGTCATGCTATGTCTGAATTATAATTGTTTTGACTTGAAACTTGATTAAAGAAAAAAATATTTTAATAAAACTATCTAACCAAGTGGAAGCACTATATATCAGAGTTATGAGTCTAAATTCGAAGAGTTAGAATTTTATCCTTCATGGAAAAATTTATGCTGATATGGTGAGCTTTGCTTTTGAAAATGTTGTTTTCCTAAAAAAAACTAGTTTTTGAGGGAGATGGAAAAAGAAGTGCAATCTGATTCCAAAATTTTTGAAAAATATATTTAGAATCTATAGACAAAATTTCATGAAACTCTAGTTTGCATCATCTTCAAATTTCTCACTAGCCGCTATAGGTGCCCTCGAAAGTGAAGATTTAGTTACAAAAAATTATTTTAGTGTCTAGTTTGGCCAAAAATTAAACCACTATTGTGGGATCACCCACTACAACATGTGGTCCAAGAGAAGACTCACTAGAGAATACGTGCAATGAGATCCACAACATCCATAGCCACAACAACCACAACCACAAGTAGAGAAAGCCTCACAGATCTAGCCCACTCCATAGTCTCAAGCTCTACCATTGCTAGAGAAGGATATGGACCAAGCACTGAGCCCATCCATATTGGACTAGTCCCTTCCTAAGGTAAAATAAATACCACCATTCAATCCTAAGGTTCTACTAGTCAAAATGTTTAATGTAGTGGAGCAACTAAAAAAGACACCTATTAACGTGTCTCTATGGGATGTTATATCAATTCCATATTAGAAGAAATTGCTTCAAGAAAAATTGAAAAAAGAAGAATAGTCACCGCAGGTGGATATAGTCCCATCACACAATCAAGATAGAGGAAAAGGGCCCGCATCAAACCCGCAAACATAGGGAGCTACAAAATACATGAATACCATAGATGATACAAACATAAATAAGGTAAGAAAATTAAATCTCACTCCTTTCTTTCTAACACTTACTGTGGGAGACAAAAAATTTCATAATAATATGATTGATTTGGGAGCTAGCACCACAGTCATGCCCAAACAAGTATTCAGATCGTTGCATTCATCCAAAGGTCGGGGAAATCTTCTGATCAATCATATCCTAAAGCTGGAAAGGTTACCGAGGAACAAGTATTTCAATTAAAAAGCAATAAGCTCTCGTGAGCCTTGATTTCTCTCGAGAATCACTTTGACTTTGAGGATGCAAGAAATAGTAAATAAAGATTCACCATCGACAAAGAACACTATGAAGATCTTTATGTCAAGGGAGGAACAAAGATAAAAGTTGGAAGAAATGTCCCACAGGAAGATAAGGAAAGGTTTAAAGGCTTATGTGCTAAGTGTATCAGGGTCATATTTTCAAGTTGAAAGCATTATTAGATTGATAAACACCAAAACCCCAATCAACTATTAAGAACAATGAAAACATAAAAGCATAAAACAAATGAATCAATCTAACTCAATCCTTCATGCTTCCAATGAATTATCTCCATAGCTCTTCTCCATTTTTCTACCAAATGATTGATGCACTCATAATTGTAACATGTAATAATAATCCTATGACTAGAAAAAGAAAAGTATTGAAGAAAAATATTATCTTAACAGCATGATAGCTTATGAATTCAGGATTCTCTCAGATATTCTAAGATGATAAATGACAAGGGTATTTATAGAGAGACAAATGGAAAATGAATGGTCAAGATTGAAAAGACATTAATTCGATCAATGGCAAAAATTAGATGAGACAAGATTAGATAAGATCAAAAGTAAAGAAGCAAGAGGAAACTAACTGATTTTTCAAAAAAATCAATTAGTTTGAAGAGGAAAGTGGAAAATTAAATAATGGCAACATTATTTAATTACACAAGGAAAAATCAAGTTATCATTTTGTTTAAAAGGAAATTTAATTTAAAAAGGTGATGAAAAGGCAGGTCGTTAACTAAATAAGATTTAATTAATTTGTGTCAGAAAAGGCTAAAATGAATTAATTAAATAATATATATTATTTAATTAATAAAATTATTTACGATATTGTGTAATAATTAAATAATTAAGATTATTTAATTATCAAAGATGGAAAAGTGGTTTTAATAAATTGACAGGCTTAGTGGTAATTTCTAGGTGTCTACATTTTCCCCTCTTTGATACAATGCAATTTATCATGTTGTGTCAAAGAAAAAGATACGCCCCAGTGAAAGTAGGATGAGGAAGGATGAGGAGGAGGTAGTGCTATGCCCCCTCGAGAGGATATGTAGGTTCAAAGAACACGAGTTTTCTCTTTAAATCAATGAGAGGACTAGAAGATGAAGGAAAAGAGAATAGGGGAAAATAGATAAGAATGATGAAGATGCAAAATAGAAGAAATGTTAGAGTAGAAAAGATGAATGTTAGCATGGAATACATGGATGTTAGCATAGAAGACATGAATTTTGAGATAGTGCTAGTTGAGATAATTAGCAGATATATTTTGGCATGCTAGGCTTTTCGATTTAATCATCATTGGGTACTAAAATATGAAAAATGAACAACAAACACCATGGTATGACATAGAACAAGGTGTGAAAGGTCATCCATCTATAAAACAGATAGTCATAGACAAGGAATGTCATAACTCATACTAAGGGTCATGTTGGCCCAATCTTTTTGTTAAGACAAACTAAAAATAACAATCAAATAAAAGACAAGTCATGAAACATCATTGTTCCTCTAAATCCTTCATAAGACATCCTTGAGGTGGCTAGTAACATGACCAAAGTAAATCCAAAAGATACAAAAAAATAGACCAGCATGGTCAACAACCAATCAAATTGTTTACCAATAAGTGTTTCCAAGTGGATTAAGGGATGAAGTGACTGATGGATGGGTTTTTTTGACAAGGTCTAGTTTCAACAAAAGAAACATGTTGTATAAGACATCAAGTCTAGTTTCGATCTTGTAACTACCTATATAAGTAAAATGACAGTGTGATAATGACAAGGGTTGGTTTTAGGAAGGACACATCCTATATAATATCTTTGGTTTTGATCGATTTGAATGGTTTAATTGATGTGACAAATGACTGATTTGACTTGGAGACTTGTTGCATTGCTTGTCTTGTTGATTCAATATTTGTGTTGGAAGTTTAGATGATGATGTATTGTCTAATTTGATAGTGTTCAATTAATTTTGACTGGACTAATGAACCCTAAAAGACTGGCCTATGAGGGCTTTGGGGCTCATCAAAAGATGGCCTTTCCTACGTAGCAATGTACAAAGACCTCGTAGTTTGACATGATAGTTGAGTTTGTTTTAGTGACAAAGGACTGAATCATGATTTTATTTGAAAACACCTAAAGGACTAACCTAATGCCTTGAGTACACATCAACATATGACCTTTCCTACGTCGAGTCGCAGAGGCAATGTAATTCAACAATGGCAAAGAATGACATGACTGACTCTGACTCTGTTTTTGGGATTTTTTGCATGTTTTGATTTTTTTTTTGGATGTTGAATTATTATGATTTTGGAATGATGGATGATGGTAGATGTGGAAGGATTGTTTGGCCATTTGGATGAGTCACTTTTAATTTTCCAAACTTGGGATGTTGGATGGTTGAGTTTGGATTTTGGATTGGGATAGGATTTGGAACCAAAACTTTTAGATGCATTGCTTGCTGACCATTTTGAAGGAGGTGGACATGTATTATATGTGGGAGAACTATTTTCTCATGGCTCCACATTTTGATTGACTTTTGGATTTGGAATATTTTCTTTGTTTGATCCATTTTTCTTTGGGATCCATTTTAACTTCAAGTTTCCACTTGGATTTTGATTTGATTCAATGGCCTTTGACATTTGACTTTGAACATTGGATTTATAATAATTTTCTTTTTTTGGTTCCAAATGGAAGGCTTAAGATATTACGAATGATGGTTTATGGTGTGGATGGATGTAATGTTGGCAACAACATTATGACAAGGACTACTCATGGCCTCCATTTTGATATTTGTATCAGATAAAGTTTCCCCCAATATCAAGGAGGTACTACTAGCATCATTTGATTCTCTGATTGAAGAATAGCCAAGAACTTGATGTCTATGATTTTCATGAAACTGTATAGGTTCTAAACTTCCTTGCTCATGTAGGCCTAATCCTTTTCCTTGGTATTGCATGCTCTGATAGATTCTATTTGCAATGGGGTAATTTTTATTTTGAAAACAAGATGCTAACCCATCATTGTGCTTGTGGAGATCATTACTTAGTATATTCTCATCTATAAGAAAGCCTGCTCTGACAAAGATATATGATCCTATTTGATAAGATTTCATAGCCTCATTGAAATGTTGGACATATTTTTGATTGATATCTTCAGTCTGATTTTGTGAAACATTGGATTGTGTTGGTTCTTCAAGAGATATCAGTGCTTCCAAGTTGATATAGAAACCTTCCTTATGGTCATTATCATAGAGTCCAGTGAATTCAGCTATAGCTTAATCATTTTCAATTATTTGTAGAGTAGGATACTCTTGTTCTAGAGGAATATCATTTATGTTTCCCATGGAGGCAAGTGTCTCATTTTGGGAAATGGCAGTGTTCAGAGTTTGGGTAGGATCAACCTCAACTATTTGATCATGAATGGTGTAAAATTCGATGAGAATATCATTTTGGATTTCTTAATCAATGGTAGTGTCTTGGTCAAAGATGGGTTTTCCTTGGATGACATGATTGGGAATGGGATCTTGATCAAGGATAGGTGTACTTTAGATGCCATGATTATGTGGAAGGACTTCTTGAATGGAATTAAGGATGGGGTCATGGGATGGACTACTTTGATCTTCACATGAAGGTGAAGCTATGTTATCATTCGTTGGTTTATCATCTTGAAATATATCCTCGAGTGTAGGTAATGGAGTGTGACTTTGGATAAGGACATGATTCACATGACTAAATGTAGCTTGGGATGGAGTGAATAGGAATGAATTAGTGGAAGGTTAGTTAGGATAGGATGTAGTGTCTTGGTATGGATTGGGGGATGATGGACTAAGATAGGATGTAGCGGCTTGGAATGGATTAGTGGAAAGTTGTTTTCCCTTGTCAAGGTTAGGATAAGGGTGATAATTGGACATTTGTTGTGCTAAGGGATTCTTGATAGTTAGGGTAGATGGATGGAGGACTAGAGTTTATGGGTTGTTGATAAGAGGGATAGATGGGTAGTTGACTATGGGTTGTGGGTGATTGGCCCCTCCTTTATGACACCTCCCCACTCTGAATATACCAAGTTCCAAATTCCCTAAGACTGCAAGGATCTCAAGAAAATTCCCATCTCTACAATGATCTATGAAAGTGTGGGATAACTTCAAAGGTCTAACCTCTTGCACCAAAAAATAGAAGGATTTTGGCCTTCTACTCAAAGGTTTCTAGTAAGGGGCTTCTGGTTTAGGGGATAATATGATAAACTCCCTCAAGAGGTCTTCCAACCCTTAGAACAAGGGCTTTTCATTTCATAAAGATACTAGGGGAGAGCTATCACGTACCACTTCTTGTTGATCACAATTTTCATCACAACCACACATTCATATAGTGGTTCAAAAGAGCTTGGCTTTAGCCCGTTACCGCTTGGGTAGTTCCCACATTTCGAAGTGGGGTGGCAGGACCTCTAAAGGTTAAAACATTCAAAAGCTAAAGAAGACATGGCATACACTCCTAAGTTCTTTTTAAGCCCAAAAGAAAAATGTGATCTAATAAAATGAATACACTCAGTTTCAAATCACATTCCTTTGACCACATCTTGCACTGAATTAGTTAGTAGTTTTGATTTTTAGTCTTCGATAAGCGAGATTTTTTAGTTTTTCAAGTCTTGGACAAATGATCCTACAAAAGGCCAAATTAATAAAATTAGCTTGAAATAAAAACTAAACTAAAGAAAACATTATCATTTACTCTAGCTAAGAGAATTAATAATAATATAATCTAATTAATCTAATCTAAATAAAACTAAAAATTAAAATTAAATAAAAAATCAAAATTAATTTAAAAATATAAATTAAATTAAAAATCTACATTAAAGATCTTAATAAAAAATCTAAGAATCTAATTAAGATCTAATTAAAAATCTAAAAGTCTAATTAGAGATCTAATTAAAAATCTAA
Organism: Sequoia sempervirens; assembly: GCA_007258455.2. NCBI lineage: Eukaryota > Viridiplantae > Streptophyta > Pinopsida > Cupressales > Cupressaceae > Sequoia > Sequoia sempervirens. Next base: position 1,868 of record VDFB02360682.1, on the reverse strand, counting down.
AAACATAATTAAAGATCTAATAAAAATCTAATCTAATTAAAATTTAATCCAAAATCTAAAGTAAAACTAATAAAAATCTAATATAATTAAAATTTAATTAAAAAAATCTAAAGTAAAACTAAGTTAAAAAATTTGAATCTAAAAATTTAAAGCTGATTGAGACTACTAAGGACAAGAGAAGTAGAGAGAAAGTCCACAAATGAAAATTCAACTCCACACCGACAAAGATCCTCCTCATAGAAAAATCTTCGTCCATGGTCTCAGCTAGGACACCACCTCTGAAATCCTTAAACCTATATTTTTTGAATATGGGGAGCTCGAAGAATGCATAGTGATAATGGATAAGGGCACTAGAAAATATAAGGGCTATGACTTTGTACCCTACAAACACATGGACGCCGCACAGAGGGCTACGTAGGAACCCAACAAGAAGATTGACAACCGAATGGTTGCTTGTCAGATGGCCTGTCAATTCTATAGGACTGAGATGCTTGATAGAGAAATATCAATGGAAAGAACTTCAATAATTCAAAATAATCTTCAAAATTTTCACGCTTTCCTATTAGCAGTCGGTGAACACGGCAGATCAACCAGGTGTAGGAAGTGGGAAGTCTTCCTTACAATTGCCTTACCTTGTGAAGTAGTGCGAGCATAAACAGGCCAATGCCTTCCATCTTTTCAATGAAAAAATTGATATTCTAAAAAAGCAAATGCAAGAGGCTAAAAATAAGCAACTTCAAATTTTGGAGCAACATATGTTTGAATTGGATAATTGTGCTGGTGACAAATGTAGTTATCCCTATCGCAAAGGATGAAGGGCTTTACTTCAAAAGAAAGAAACCAAAACAATTCCTAAGGTCTCTAAGAAACTGAAGCAAGTAGACAATTATGAGATGGTTCAAGTTCATGTAGGTGAATGCAAAGAGATGATTTTTCTCAAGGTGAACGAGAGATGGATCTAGTTGGTTTTTTTGAAGGGCGCTTTATTGTGCTGATTGCTATAGATGTTGGTGCACGTTGACTATTATAAAAATTAGAAATGGAAGTAGATAACATAGGAACTATTATCAGACCAAATGATTTGCAAAGTGATTATAATAGCCTCTCTAATGCAGATAGAGAGCAATCAAAAATGGAAATTTAAACAATAGATTAAAGAACGAATCTTTTTATCAGGAAAATGTGTCATTCGTGTTGAACAGTCCAGATAAGTGAGAGGGGGTTTGAATCGGTTATCATAAAATAATTTTCTTAACTTTAATTAGTCCAGAGCAAACTTAAATCAATCAGATAATCATCTAAAAAAAATGAACTTGAAAGCACATAACAACACCATGCATAATGAACACCAAAATTTACGTGGAAACCAAAGAAGGGGAAAACCACAAAGAATGCTAATTCTCAATTATAAAACACCGGTTAAGTATAACACTAAGCTAAGGTGATTTTTATAGAAGGCCCATTCACCAAAATGCTTACTATAGGTAAGACTCACTTACTACCCAATTAATACAACTGATTACAAAATAGTCTCACTAACAAAAGTGAACTAATGAAATTGCATCTATATATGCATGAATTCAATTCCAGTTAAGAGCACTATCTATCTGCAGTACATCTGATCAAGAAACTTTTGTACAATTCTTCACACAAACTCTGGAAAATAGATTACTTCTTCCTTTGCACCCTCTTATCTGCTCACACACACTATACTCCACACTTCTCTTCTCATTGTACAAAAACAACCTTTACTTATACCATTCCATGTCTTCATAATTTCCTAGGTCATCTAGACACAATGTCTTCATAGTCTTCCAATTTGGCCAAATATAATTTGAATTAGATATCCACAAAACATGTTGGCATGA